>CANDYM010000736.1:0-88549 GCA_947397865.1 Polietes domitor
AAAGCCATAAATATTGGTAGGTAGTGGGTGCTACAGTTGGTTGTATTTCCATTCTATTTGAATTTCAAAAGTACAAATTTTGAAAATCCATTATCAGACGTACATAGTGCAAAACAACCTAACTTCATGAATCAACCAATTTTTGCCGTAAAAGAAAAAGTACGAATTTGGAAAAAAAAACTGTTTTATTTTGCGTGTCTATGCAGTCAGAGGAATGTATACACCGAATTCCATTTGGTTGGTACCATTTTTACCCCCTTGACGTTTCTACGAAATTATAATTTTATCATTCTAGTTGTAGTCGTTTAGTTGGTACTATTTTTATCCCTCTGTACCATTGTATCCCTTGAAAGTACTAATTTCGAAAAATTCGTCTATTTTTCATATCTTCGCAGTCAGAGGAATGTATACTCCGAATTTCATGACTCTAGCTCCGGTCATTTGATTGGTACTATTTTTATCCCCTTTTTTCATTTTAACCCCAAAAAGTACGAATTTCGAAAAATCAGTTTATTTTCCGTGTCTTCACACTCAGAGGAATGTATACTCCGAATTTCATGACTCTAGCTGCGGTCATTAGATTGGTACTATTTTTATCCCATTTTTTCTTTTTATCCCCAAAAAGTACGAATTTCGAAAAATCTGTTTATTTTAAGTGTCTATGCAATCAGAGGAATGTATACACCGAATTTAGTTATTCCAGGTGCAGCCGTTTGGTTGTTACCATTTTTATCCCTCCGTACCCATTGTAACCCTTGAAAGTACGAATTTGGAAAAAACCCTTTCATTTATACTTCGAATTTCATGACTGTAGTTGTGGTCATTTGGTTGGTACTATTTTTATCCCCTTTTTCTATTTTGACCCCAAAAAGTACGAATTTCGAAAAATCAGTTTATTTTCAGTGTCTACTCAGTCAGAGGAATTTCATGACTCTAGCTACGGTCATTTGATTGGTACTATTTTTATCCCCTTTTTCAGTTTAACCCCAAAAAGTACGAATTTTAAAAAATCCGTGTATTTTACTTGTCTATGTAATCAGAGGAATGTATACACCGAATTTCATTATTCTAGGTACAGCCGTTTGGTTGGTACCATTTTTATCCCTCTATTCCTATTTTACACCTTAAAAGTACGAATTTGGAAAAAATACTTTTATATTATGTATCTACTCAATTAGAGGTATGTTCACACCGAATTTCGTGTTTCTAGCTGTTGTCCTTTAATAAGTACCATTTTTATCCCTTTTTTGTCCCCATTTCACCCCCTACAAATAAGAATCACTTTATGGTGCACGTTTTTGCTATAAGGGGAATGCGCATACCAAATATCAAGCAAATATAAATAGAAATATTCAAAAAACATGCTTAAATACGCTAAAATGTTAGGGATTATTATGGGTATTTTTAGTCCTTGTGAGGGAAAAATTTTTCCCTTTGGGCCGATTTCGCCCCATTTCAATCCCAACCGATCTACGACTATAAGACGCATTTATGGAAAATTTGAACGTTATAGATCCTTTCGTTTAGATGCTAGCGTGCTTTCAACAGACGGACGGACATGGCTAGATCGTCGTAGAATTTTATGACGATCAAGAATATATATACTAGCGTGCGTGCTTTCAACAGACGGACGGACATGGCTAGATCGTCGTAGAATTTTATGACGATCAAGAATATATATACTTTATAGGGTCGCAGGTCGATATTTCAAGGTGTTACAAACGGAGTTACAAAGTTAGTATACCCCCATCCTGGAGGTGGAGGGTATGAAAATAATGATATTCTGTGTATACATCGATTTGACTGCTTCGACGAACAAAATAAAACGAATTTCAATATTTGTACTTTTAGGTTAAATATGGGAAAGGAGCAAAATAAGTAATATCTAAGTTACTGCAGGTAAAATCATGATTTCCTCTGACTGAGTAGACGCCCATAACAAAAGAATTTTCCCATATTCGTAATTTGACGGGGAAAGGGACAAAAGGGGATAAAATTGGTACCATCTTAGAAATAAAATTTGATGTACACATCGCTGTGACTGCTTCGATGAGCAAAATAAAACCCCTTTCGCTATTCGTACTGTTATGTTCAATATGAGAAAAGGGATAAAATTAGTACCAACTAAATGGCTGCCTGTAACCGTGTAGATGAGTAACATAAATACATTTTTCAAAAAAAAAAAAATACTTTTTGAACTGGGATATTGTCCTGGCTCAAGACCATTTTGCATCTATATTTAATAGAATGCAAATTTATTTACAAATGGCATGGTGACATTTATTACTTAGCTGCAGACTATCTATCACTATCATGATGTCAATCCTGTCTAAAGGTTTTATTCAGGTGGCTTCGCAGCGACTTTTCAACATCAAACCCGGCCTCTTTAAGGAAATGATTCTCACAAACGAACGAGAAGCACATCTCACTTGACGAAAAAAATCGCGCAAAAAAATACAAACGAAAAAAAAAACAAAAACGGGACAAAAGGGAATAAAAATGGTACCATCCTAGAAATAAAATAATGAAATTCGATGTATACTCGCTCTGACTATTTCGACGAGCAAAATAAAGCCCCTTTCGATATTCGTACTTTTAGGTTCGAAAAAGGGAATGGGATAAAATTGGTACCAATCGAAAGGTAAATTCATGAAATTCGGTTCTTACATTTCTCTGGCTGTGTAGACGCGCAACATCAACTATTTTTTTTTTTTTGAATTTTTTACTTGGATACGGGGCAAAAGTGGACAAAAATGGTACCAATGTTTGTTCGATATTCGTATTTTAAGGTTGAAAAGGTAGATCAGGATATAATTGACCCAACAAAAAATCTATGTATAAATTCCCAACGCCCATAACAAAAGGATTTTTCCAAACTCTTTTTTGTTAGGGTCAAAATGGGAAAAAGGGATAAAATTGGTACCCAGCACACTCCGGGAAGAATTATTGTTAAATAATACATTGACACCCAATAAAAGAGATTTTCGTAATTTCTACTTTTAGCATCAAAATGGGATAAAAATGGTACCAAAAAAAATGGCTGTAGCTGGGATCAAACCTGTAAACTTGGTCGAGAGAGATAAAGTTTTTCCCAAAAAAGGACTGAAAATACTCCCAATAACCCTTATATTTAGGATAAATGTTCTATCTTCAATTTTCCATTTTCGATATTTGCTAGAGGGCGTGAAATCCATTCCAAAAAAGTGATTTCCCCCACTGTGCGATGATTTCAGTTATCATTGTGATTATGCATATGAGCCATAAAGGATATTTAACGGTTATTTCCCAACCCCTAAATGGGCGAAATAATCAAAAGAAAAACAAACCATGACCATACACCACTTTGGGCTAATTGTAATCGTAGTTTGCTGAGTTTGCGAGAGCTATGACGTTGATTTAAAGGCACAAATGGCGCTCCGGCCTAACACATTCATATGTGTGCTCTCTCGCAACACAAAACGGAAAGTGGTTGACTGGGTATTGTTGGTGTGGTATGGGTGTGTGCACAGAATGTCAACTGATTTAATTTCCGCTGCCATGGCCGACTATCTGTCTGTCTGTCCATCTATGTGTGTGCGTGTGAGTTCAAATATGGCAAATCTCTGGAAGGACGAAATGTTTTTGTTTGTTTCGTGATATTTCAAAATGTAACACCCGCTGCTAGTTTACCTCTCAAACCCAACGAAGTAAGAGTAAGAGTAAGAGAGAGAGCGAGGAAGAGAGTGATACAAACGGGGTGTAAATGGTCGATGGGCTTGTCATTTTGGTTTTGTAAATCCACCAAATTGTCATAAGTCTTAATTTCTTCCCATTTCCATTTTTCCCACTTACAATGTGTGAATGGGAAAATTATGAACTGCCGAGGACAACGGGGAGAAGGAAGGACCTCATTAAAAAATCTGGTTTGGTGTGGCGGTTCATGAGCCGTGTGGTGTGTTTTTGTTTTGATAATCCTCATTTGAATTGACTGTTCAACGGCATTTATGATTATTATTATTTTTGAATAATTATGCCGACATGTTTTTTGTTTTCTTTTAACGTCTGCGAGGGATTAGAGCGGTTATTAAGTTTGCATGCGACAGTGGGATTTTCTATTTCTTTTGCCAATACTGATGTCTGGTGTCGGCCAGTAGTTCACACTAAGTTGGGAAAGCTTATCGTGGGAAGATGTAGCATTTTATTGTCATAACAACATCAGCATTAGATATATGGAAGTGGTTCATTGATGATTTTCCTAATGATTTTTTTATTTTTAAACCAAAAGAAGGTAAATCGGAAAATCTTTCGATTCTAAGTATAATGATATGAGACTCGTAGCAATAGCTATTATACTCACATTAATTTATCAAGTATTTAAAGTATATTTTGTATATATGGCCATCAATACTCATAACTGAGTTGTATCGCCTTCCCATTGTAGAAACATGCTGACATTTTTTATTCGATCTATGGAAAGACCTGGAATATACTGAAGAGCGTATCTTTTTAAATTAAATTAAATATTGTTTTGCCCAATAAAATATCCAGAAGATGTAATTATATTTCTACAGATAACATTAAATATTTTCGTACATTTGTTGGCAAATAAATGTTTGTGGTCCAAATAGTACTCGATTAAAAGATTATTGGAAAAATGTTCAACGTTTCATCATTATTGACCGAGGTGCCCAAGTTTATGAAATTATAAATTTAATAATCTCATTCTCTAACGCAAATTAAGGCATTGATTGATACTTATTAATCTACAACAATAAAACATTAACAAATTATCAAAATATCACTCAAATCGGTTAACGTTTGTAAATGTAATAAGCTTGAAATATAGGTGGTATGTGATTGGTAATCGGTTTAACTATTTTATATATGTAATCTTTGATCTAGCCCCATGATGTAGATAAGATAGATGCGATTTTAGTTCCATCTAGCCTCAATTAATTTTGAGCTTCAGGATCCCAAAGTTGGTAACCTCGGTTGTGAAAAAAAAATCGGAATAATTTGGATTATATTGAAAGTGCTAGTCTGTAACTACTAACAAAATATACTAACATATTTTTAGCTATCTACTCAAGTTCAAAAATTATATGAAATGGAAAATTTTGTCATATTTCCCTGAATTTGATTTAGTATTTTTATTGTATCGCCCTGGGGCGTAGCAATAGATTTTTGCTGGGGAGGGCTATAGCCTTTTAAAAAAATATCTGTTATGTTTTATGAATTTTTTCGCAAGTTAACTCAAAATTTGTTTGTTATGCTTCGTATATATTCATGGGTGAAAATGACACGAAAAGTAAAATATTAATTCATATTAAAATCATGATATTGGAAGGTGCAGCTAAGTCAAAAAGTCACCATAACATTTGTAAATAAATTTACATTCTATAAAGTATAGGTGTCTTGCGCCGGGACAATATCCCACATCCATATCAGTTCGTGTGGAATTTGACATCAGTAACTTCTGGTTAACTCTAACGGAGCTAGTCACTAGACCTTGGATTTTTGCATATTTTTCATTTTTTGTTTTGATTTGAAATCAACTTTGCATTTAGAAGTTTTAACATCCAAATATAAAATATTCGCAAAAAATCCAAGGTCTACTGATCATTAACAGTTAAGTTTGAAAAATTAAAAAAATCGATCTTAGTTCATGGTGGATCTTAGCCAAGTTTTAATTCGACGAATAGCCGAAAAACTTCTTTTATTTGGATAAATATTTTTATCAACATTTTCACTCAACAAATTGAAGTTGATTGCAATAGTTTCCGCTGTCAGCGATTCCTTGAGTCGACAATTACCAAATTTAGTTTGTGTGCCTGGCAGTGAATGAAAATGGCATATTTTTTTTCATTTATTTTCCTTGAAGTCCGACATTACATTTGCACCATCATCGACTATTGGAATCTTATTTTTTTCTCAAAAAATCAAAATAATTTATGTAAATAATCGGCATATCTACTTACAGAACAATCTACGAAACCTAGGAATCGTTCTTCTACTTCAGAATTTACTGAAAATCTTATACAGGGTTTTCCAACAAGAGGTGTTATTTTGAATCACCCGGTATTTCGGTAGCTGTCACTTTGAAGCTTTTATTCCTTGAAATTTGACAAGTAGAAACTACGCCATTACTAACAAGTAAGGAAAGGCTAAAGTCGGGCGGGGCCGACTATATAATACCCTACACCACTCCCTGCGTATGTACTTGATTACTAAACCCAGGTATTTCATGGGAGCAATTTTATGTAGTTCATATAAATTATATAAATTATATCCATATAATTTATATGCTATAAATTCATCTTTAGTCAAATTTAACGAATATGGTAAATAATATGGTAATTGATCCAATTGTCCGACAGACAAATACAAATTACACAGTAGTTTACCAAAGTTATACCAAAGTATGGACATATGGGCATCACCCAAACATTTCTCATTGCAATTCAATTCGGTAAAAAAGTGAAATCGGGAAGGATTTTTGCATCCTGTAAATGTTTGTGTTTGACAAAGAATGTTAAATCGGAAAGGACATTTGTATGGGGGTATATTGAAACCTGGAACGATGTGACCCGCTTTCACCATGTTTGTTTATTGGTGAAATATAATATGTAAAATTTGGCCAAAATCGGTTAAACATTCGGGAGCAACATTTGTATGAGGGCTATATCTAAATCTGAAACTATCTTACTCATTTTCACCACAGATGTTTCTAGTTCGATTATAAGATGTTGTGCCAATTTTAAAGAAAAACGGGTACAATGTGTGGATTTTAGAGCGGAAAAAGTGAAATCGGGAGCGATATTTGTATGGGGGCTATATCTAAATCTGAACTGATCTTACCCAATTTTTGCATACGTGTTTCTAGTTGGATTATAAGATGTTCTGCAAAATTTAAAGAAAATCGGGTACAATATGTCTTTTCTAGAGCGGAAAATATCAAATCGGGAGCGACATTTGTATGGGGGCTATATCTAAATCTGAACCGATCTTACCCAATTTTTGCATAGGTGTTTCTATATGGATTATAAGATGTTGTGCCAAATTTAAAGAAAATCGGGTACTATATGTGCTTTATAGGGCGGAAAAAGTCAAATCGGGAGCGACATTTGTATGGGGGCTAATCTAAATCTGAACCGATTTCCTCCAAATTCAATACCGATGGTTATTGGCCAGAAAAAATAACTTCTGCAAAGTTTCATGACAATCAGACAACAATTGCGACCTGTAGAGTGCGAACAAGCTTAGATGGACAGCAGACGGACAGACGGACGGACGGACGGACAGACATCGTTAAATCGACTCAGCTGGTGATTCTAAGCCGATCGGTATGCTTAAAGGTGGGTCTAGCTCGATTATTTCGTGGTGTTACAAACATTTGGAGCGAAACTAACTTATAATACCCTAGCCCACGAAGTGGTGTAGGGTATAAAAATGGAACGATACACGCTTCAACAACGCATTGAAATTATTAAAATACATGAATAAAAATGATCCGGAATTCATCTTGACTGATGAGGCCCATTTCCACCTCGGTGGCTACGTCAACAAGCAAAATTGTCGCGTCTGGGGCTCGGAAACCCCAAGAGTTATTGTTCAGAAGTCTCTCCATCCTCATCGTGTGACTGTTTGGTGCGGTTTACGGTCCGGCGTGGACCTTACTTTTTCGAAAATGAGGTTGGATCAACAGTTACGGTGAATGGATTGCGTAATCGAGAGATGGTTAATGATTTTTAATGGTCGGAGTTGAATGATCTGTACAACGTTTACTTTCAACAAGACGGCGCTACGTGCCACACAAGCAACGAAACCATTGCTCTTTTAAGGGAAGAGGGCTGTTGGCGTAGATCTTACCTTTCACGTGGCCCCAAAGGAAGAAGTCGCAAGGTGTTAAATCACAACATTTCGGTGGCCAATTGTGATCACCTCTTGCTTGTGTGGCACGTAGCGCCGTCTCGTTGAAAGTAAAAAATCATTAATTATCTCTCGATAGCGCAATACATTCATCGTAACTGTTGATCCAACCTCATTTTCGAAAAAGTAAGGTACAATGACCCCGTCGGACCATAAACCGCACCAAACAGTCACACGATGAGGATGGAGAGGCTTCTCACCAATAACTCTTGGGTTTTCCGAGTCCCATATGCGACAATTTTACTTGTTGACGTAGCCACCGAGGTGGAAGTGGACCTCATCAGTCAAGATGATTTTTCGATGGAATTCCGGATCATTGTCATTCATCTCAAGGACCCAATCAGCAGAGACACGACGTTGTTGATGATCGGCCGGCTTGAGTTCTTGTGTTAACTGAACTTTATAAGCCTTAAGGCCCAAAATACGGTGTAATGACGTTTGCGGAATGCCCAATTCCAAAGAACGACGAGGAATGGACAAACCTGGGTTTTCTTCAACACTTTGGGCTACAGCAGCAATATTTTCAGTTGTTCTTGAGCGACGTGCACGGGTTTTATTCTTCACATCACTATCTTGACCCAACAGCTCGAATTTTTCCACCAATTTCTGTATTGCGGTCCAACAAGGTGCTTCGCGACGACCCAAAAAAGCTTTAGTGTTTGAACTGTGACTGCAAGATTTTCACCATTTTTGTAGTGAATTTTAATAATTTCAATGCGTTGTTGAAGCATGTATCGTTCCAAGAAATAATCGTGCTAGACCCACCTTTAAGTATACGGATTGGCTTAGAATCACAAGCTGAATCGATTTAACGATGTCTGTCTGTCCGTCCGTCTGCTGTCCATCTAAGCTTGTTCGCACTCTACAGGTCGCAATTGTTGTCCGATTGTCATGACACTTGGCAGAAGTTATTTTTTCTGGCCAAGGACCATCGGTATTGAATTTGGAGGAAATCGGTTCTGATTTAGATATAGCCCCCATACAAATGTGGCTCCCGAATTGACTTTTTCCGCCCTATAAAGCATGTATAGTACCCGATTTTCTTCAAATTTGGCTTAACACCTTATCAACGAACTAGAAACACCTATGCTGAAAGTGATAAGATCGGTTCAGATTTAGATAAAGCCCCACACAAATGTCGCTCCCGATTAGACTTTTCCGCTCTAAAATCCACATATTGTACCCCATTTTCTTTAAATTTGGTACAACATCTTATAATCCAACTTAAAACACCTATGGTGAAAGTGGGTTAGATCGGTTCAGATTTAGATATAGCCCCCCATACAAATGTCGCTCCCGATTTCACTTTTTCCGCCCTATAAAGCATATATAGTACCCGATTTTCTTCAAATTTGGCTTAACACCTTATCATCAAACTATAAATTCCTGTGGCGAAAACGGGTTAGATCGGTTCAGATTTAGATATAGCCCCCATACAAATGTCGCTCCCGATTTGACTTTTTCCGCTCTAAAATCCACATATTGTAACCGATTTTCTTTAAATTTGGCTCAACTCCTTTTAATCTAACTTAAAACACCTATGGTGAAAGTGGGTTAGATCGGTTCAGATTTAGATATAGCCCTCATACAAATGTTGCTCCCGAATGTTAAACCGATTTTGGTCAAACTTTACATATTATATTTCGTCAATAAACATACATGGTGAAAGCGGGTCACATCGTTCCAGGTTTCAATATACCCCCATACAAATGTCCTTTCCGATTTAACATTTTTTGTCAAACACATACATTTACAGGATGCAAAAATCCTTCCCGATTTCTCTTTTTACCGAATTGAATTGTAATGAGATAGAAAGTCCGTCCGACTTTAGTTATTCTTTACTTGTTTGGGAGATGCCCATATGTCCATACTTTGGTATAACCCAAATGGGGCCCATTCTGATCTATTACAGCTCTAGAAACTACATCTTACATCGGATCTTCAATTTTGCAGATCATGATACTTTTCAACTAGGAATACCTACCGTGAATGAGAAATATACAGGCCCAAAATGTTGTTATAGGGTTCCCTTTTGAAATGTCGGTCCGATTCATCCTATTACTACTGTATAATTTGTATTTGTCTGTCGGATAATTGGATCAATTACCATATTATTAACCATATTCGTTAAATATGACTAAAGATGAATTTATAGTAACTGTATAATTTATATGAACTACATAAAATAGCTCCCATGAAATACCTGGGTTTAGTAATCAAAGCGAGGTACATACGCAGGGAGTGGTGTAGGGTATTATATAGTCGGCCCCGCCCGACTTTAGCCTTTCCTTACTTGTTAGTAATGGCATAGTTTCTATTTGTCAAATGTCAAAGAATAAAAGCTTAGCAAAAGTGACAGCTACCGAAATACCGGCTGATTCAAAAAAACACCTCGTGTTGGAAAACCCTGTATTTTAAAATTTCAGAAATCAAAAATATGTTTATTAAAAATTCAAGTTCGAGCGCAATTATTATTTTTGAATTCTTTATCTTTCCAATGTTCTTCAAAGGAACGATGTCCCCATTTGCTAATAAATGATAATAAATTCGTAATATTCAAAAATTCAGTTAGTACAGTTAAAACCACCTTGAACAATATCTCTGAAAAAGAATATTTGGTCGGAAAATATTAGTCTTTGATTTTTTTATTTTAAATATTACGATGTAATGTTTACTTGAATCTTAATTCTTACAATAAACTGAAAATTCTATAGAAAACAAGTAAGAAGATCGGCCGGGCCGAATCTTATATACCTTCCACCACGGAGTGCATTCCACAGTATCACCAGCAGATTAAAGGATGTCGACATAGAAATACAGAACCATATTACGAAAATTGTGATATGTTTATGCACATACTATATTTGTTTACTATTTCAAACTACAATGTATACTTATGCGCACTGTTTAAAAACTACTACTACAAATAAATACAATGCTGTAATTGTGAAAGTGAACATGCCGAAAATATTAGGCGATTGTCAGTCGCCATTAGGGAGAAGCATTTTCAGATACAGACAAAGTGAATGCATTATTTTGATAAGAAAAGTAGAAATTTTAAAGATATTCCCATTCGCCCCATTCTCCGCCCAAATGTACAAATTTGGAAAAACCTTTTTGTTTCGAGTCTTCATAGTCAGACCACCGAATATATACACCAAATTTCATGATATCAACTTCAGCGGTTTGGAAGGTCCCATTTTTATCCCTCTTTTTTAATTATATCCCTTAAAAGTACGAATTTCGAAAAATCCCTCTATTTTACGTGTCTATGTAGAGGGATGTACACACCGAATTTCATGATTCTAGCTGTTGTCGTATCATTGGTACCATATTTTATCCCTTTTTGTCCCATTTCGCCCTCTAAAACTTTTATTTTCTTTGTGGTGCTTCCAAGCTACAAGAGGAATGTCCGCAACAAATTTTAACTGTATGAAAATAAGAAATTTAATTAATAAGCCAAGGCTATCAATATTTGTATACTATATATAATGGATATAATCTTCAATTCATAAAGTAAATATAAGGGAGCAATCATAAATACCCTAAATATTGGGGGATAGAGAGTGTATTTTCAGCTACAGTCGTTTGGTTGGTTGTATTTCCATCCTATTTTAATTTCAAAAGTATAAATTTTGAAAATACATTATTTCTCACGGACGCAGTATAAGACAACTTCATGATTTTACCATTTTCTGTCGTAAAAGCAACAAAATAAAGTACGATTTTGGAAAACAAAATATTTTACGTGGCTATGCAGTCAGAGGAATGTATACACAGAATTCCATGATTCTATCAGCGGCCAATATGTTGGTACCATTTTTATCCCCTTTTTCCAATTTTGCCCCCTCAAGAGTACGACTATCTAAAATCTCTTTATTTTACGTATCTTCACAATTAGAGGGATGTACACACTGAATTTCAGCATTCTAGCTGTCCTGTAGCCATTGTATCCCTTGAAAGTACAAATTTGGAAAAAAAAACCTTTTATTTTTCATGTCTACGCAGTCAGAGGAATGTATACTCCGAATTTCATGGTTCTAGCTGCTGTCATTTGGTAGGTACTATTTTTATCCCCTTTTTCCATTTGAACCCCAAAAAGTACGAATTTTGGAAAGTTCTTTTATTTTACGTGTCTACGCAATCAGAGGAATGTATATACCGAATTTCATTATTCTAGGTGCAGCCGTTAGGTTGGTACTATTATTATCCCTCTATCCCCATTTAAACCCCTTAAAAGTACGAATTTAGAAAAAATACTTTTATATTATGTATCTACTCTATTAGAGGAATGTATACGCCAAATTTCGTGTTTCTATCTGTTGTCGTTTGATAGGTACCATTTTTATCCCTTTTGTCCCATTTCGCCCCCTACAAATAAAAATCACTCCATGGTGCCCTTTTATGCTATAAAGGGAATGCGCATTGCAAATATCAAGTAAAATACAAATCAAAAAACATACTGAAATGCTCTAAATATTAGGGGTATTTTCAGTCCTTGTGAGGGAAAATTTTTTCCCTCTGGGCCGATTTCGTCCACTTTCAATCCCAACCGATCTACAACCATAAGACACATTTAGGAAAAATTTGAGCCTCCTAGCTCATTTCGTTCGGCCGCTATCGTGCTTTCAACAGACAGACAGACGGACATGGCTATAACGTCTTAGAGTTTTACCACGACCCAGAATATATATACTTTATGGGGTCTCCGATGAATATTTCAAGGTGTTACAAACGGAATGACAAAGTGAATATACCCCCATCCTGGAGGTGGAGGGTATAAAAATACTGTTTTCATTTTTTCAATTTCTTGTCGATTTTCGATTTTTTTTGACGATTTGGCGATTTTTGGACCCTCTATTTGACGATATTACATTAAATATATCTGGCAACATTGATAGTAAGGTTCGTCATTTTTCTTCAAAGATCCACTTTTTTGTATTTTTGCAAGAATTTAGTTTTAATAACTTAAATATTACTTGGTTAATTACTGACGGATTTGTTAAAAATAAAGTGGAGTTTTACTTCTTTCTAAACTCTATAATGCCTAGAAGAAAAATAGTAACGCTTCTCAGGACTACATGCTGGAAATATCTTATGTTTTTGTGAGAACATCATCGGTAGCACTAACCTGGGATTTAGTGTCTCGCCAGCACCGCCATCCATTATATACAATCCAAAAAAGTTCACTTCCATACCGAGTTCTAATACAAATCTCAATGGTGCAATATTGCTCACAACATGGCTAGACAACAGCACATGTGGCTGTACCAGATGACAAAGCAGGCCAGGATTGTAGAGCATCAGCTACCGCTGAAGCCGTCAACAATTTGTACTTGTTTTGACATATTTTGAGTGAACATTTGGTTAGTTTGGCCGCATTGTTGTCTTCGTTTATTTGCAGGAAAATGACTTGAAATTAAAAAGTGAAAAACTCTTATTAATGAAGAAAGAATAGCCAAAGAAATGAAAAGAATGTTGCGCATGCGTAACCATTTTCGCATTGTTTGTTTTCATTTTCTAAGAACAGGAAATATTAACAGTTGTTGCTTTGCCTCTCTCTGTATTGTATGTGTGTACGTGTGTGTGTGTGGATGTGAGAACAATTGTTTTCGTCCAACGTTCGTTCTGTTTTTGTGCCACAGATAGCGAATATTTGAATTGTCCGTCAAAACAATCATTATCTTTTGGGTTTTGCATGTTTCCTTTTCTTTGGGGATTTTTCTTTCTTTTTGTTTCCCAAAAAAAGAGGAAAATAAACCACATTACATGAAAATAATGATGAGAGAATAAAAGGGAGGTAAACATTTCAATTTTTGATTTTCGCCAACAGTTAATTGCATCTTAATGATGAGCCATCCAGCTACTCGGGCTGGTCCTTCTTTGTTTCAGGATTTGCGAGTATTTTCGTTAATCTCATATTTTTGTGTGAATTGTTTGTTATATTTACGCATACGTACTACATCTGTATGTATATAGTATATATGATTTGTGTCAATAATGTCGATGCAATATTGCACAGTTGCAGACGACGATGTTGACGTAATAATCAGGATATACTTAACGTTTCTTTTACATTTTGTCTGGGATTTAATGTCAATTTGTATTAGGATGTGGTCTATCAAGGTGTGTTTTTTTTCTCTTGGCATTGCTCTTTTCATGGCAATGCCATGTTTCATGTGTCATTAGGAAAACAAATTTTCTTAAGATCCCAAAAGAAAAAAATAACAGAAAAGGGACATTAAATACATTTTGCTTCACTGTGGTTTCTTGGAGATTAAATTATTCACGGAACTCTATTTGTTAAGGAAATCTATCGGATAATTCAATTGTCCTGTCTTAAAAAAATATCCAATATAAAATTTTCTGACGTATTTTGGGTTTCTAAACTCGACAAATATGTGTAATTATATTGCTTCTTCCTTTATATAATATTCTAGCAAATACCCGCTACTTCGTACGCGGTGTGAGGATATTTATTTCAGGATTTACCCTGAAAGTGCAGTAATATTACAGGAAAATATATTTTTTTAATATTGCCAAACCAGAACAAATACAAATATTGAAAAAATAATTTTATAAATAAATATAATATTTTAATTATTTCAAACCATTATTTATTTAAAATCAAAAAATAAATATTCTTATATTTTCAAAAAGCTTAAATATCATAAATATTGGTAGATAGTGGGTGCTACAGTTGGTTGTATTTCCTTTCCATTTTAATTCCAAAAGTACAATTTTTGAAAATCCATTATCAGACGTACGTAGTGCAAAATAGAATAGTAATATAAAAGGTACGAATTTGGAAAAAAACACTTTTTATTTTGCGTGTCTATGCAGGCAGAGGAATGTATACACCGAATTCCATAATTCCAGCTGCGACCATTTGGTTGATACCTTTTTTGCCCCCTTGACGTTTCTACGCAAATAGAATTTCATCATTCTAGCTGCAGTCGTTTAGTTGCTACTATTTTTATCCCTCTGTACCATTGTATCCCTTGAAAGTACGAATTTCGAAAAATCCGTATATTTTCGGTGTCTACCAAGTAAGAGGAATGTATAGTCCGAATTTCATGACTCTAGCTGCGGTCATTTGATTGGTACTATTTGTATGCCCTTTTTCCATTTTAATCCCAAAAAGTACGAATTTCAAAAAACCTGTTTATTTTAAGTGTCTACGCAATCAGAGGAATGTATACACCGAATTTCATTATTCCAGGTGTAGACGTTTGGTTGGTACCATTTTTATCCCTCCGTATCCATTTTATCCCTTGAAAGTAAGAATTTGGAAAAAAAAACCTTTTATTTTTCATGTCTACCTAGTCAAAGGAATGTATACTCCGAATTTCACGACTCTAGCTGCGGTCATTTGGTTGGTACTATTTTTATCCCCTTTTTCTATTTTGACCCCAAAAAGTACGAATTTCGAAAAATCAGTTTATTTTCGATGTATACATAGTCAGAGGAATGTATACTTAGAATTTCATGACTCTAGCTGCGGTCATGTGATTGGTACTATTTTTATCCCCTTTTTTCATTTTAACCCCAAAAATTACGAATTTTGAAAAATCCGTGCATTTTACTTGTCTATGCAATCAGAGGAATGTATACGCCGAATTTCATTATTCTAGGTACAGCCGTTTGGTTGGTACCATTTTTATCCCTCTATCCCCATTTAACCCCTTAAAAGTACGAATTTAGAAAAAATACTTTTATATTATGTATCTACTCAATTAGAAGAATGTACACACCGAATTTCGTGTTTCTAGCTGTTGTCGTTTAATATGTACCATTTTTATCCCTTTTTTGCCCCATTTCACCCCCTACAAATAAGAATCACTTTATGGTGCACGTTTTTGCTATAAGGGAAATGCACATACCAAATATCAAGCAAATATGAACAGTCATATCCCAAAAACATGCTTAAATACGCTTAAATATTAGGGATTATTATGGGTATTTTTAGTCCTTGTGAGGGAAATTTTTTTCTCTTTGGGCCGATTTCGCCCTGTTTCCATCCCAACCGATCTACGACTATAAGACGCATTTATGGAAAATTTGGACGTCCTAGCTCCTTTCGTTTAGACGGACGGACATGGCTAGATCATCTTAGAATTTTATGACGATCAAGAATATATATACTTTATAGTGTCTCAGGTCGATATTTCAAGGTGTTACAAACGGAATGACAAAGTTAGTATACCCCCATCGTGGAGGTGGAGGGTATAATAATTTATATTGTGCCATCAATTTATACGCAGTCAATAGATTAATTTTAGTAGGTACATAAATTGAAACAATTTTCTTACAAAAAAAGTCATAGAAAGTAAAAATTATTTGCCCGTTTCATTCTGGGATAATGTTGTATGCCCAGCCGTTTGGTACTAATTTTAACCCATTTAATTTCTTAAAATACAAATTTCGGAAAAATCCTTGTTACGCCGCAAGACGAATATACACACTGAATTTCATGATTGTAGTGTCAGTCATGTCGTTGTGTGTTTTTTATCCCCCTTTTCTCGTTTAACCTTTAAAAGTATGAGTTTCGAAAAATTTCTTTATTTTCAGTTTGCAAGCATTTTGAGGTATGTACCCGCTGAATTTCATGATTCCAGCTCCGTCTGTTTGGTTGGTACCATTTTTATCCCTATTTACCCCATTTTGCCCCCAAAAGTACGAATTTTGCTATATTATTTTCTTGGACGCATTCGTGCTATAAGAGTAATATGCATTACAAATTTCAATTTCCATTGGGGCGGTGGTACAATTTGTAACCCCTTTAAAGTACATATTTGCAAGAATTTGTTGTTATCACTTATCTACACTGTAAGGCGAATATACACTCCGAATTTCATGATTGCAGCGTCAACGGTGTTTTTTTTACCTTTTTAACCCCCTTTTCTCGTCTACCCTTTAAAAGTACGATTTTCGAAAAAATTCTTTCATTTTGCGCTTCTAAGCATTTTCAGGGATGTACACGCCGAATTTCATGAATCCAGCTCCGTCTGTTTGATTGGTACCATTTTTATCCCTTTTTACCCAAAATTCACCCGCAAAAAGAACGAAAAAATATTTTCTTGGACGCATTCGTGCTATAAAAGTATTGCCCGTTCCGAATTTCAAGATTCTAGACCCATAAGTTTGGTCTTGGCTGTGGAAATTTTTCTATCCCATTTAATCCCTTAAAAGTACAAATTTCCAATAATACCTTCTTATATGTGATCTGCGCTGTAAATCGAATATACCCACCGATTGCAGCGTCATTCGTGTTATTAGTACCTTTTTTATCCCCTTTTCCCTTTTGCACTTTAAAAGTACGAATTTCGAAAAATTCGTTCATTTTGCGTTTCTAAACATTTTGAGGGATACACACTCCGAATTTTGTGACTCCAGCTCCATCCGTTTGATTTGTACCATTTTTATCCCATTTAACCCGATTTTGCGTATCAAGTTTCAAGATTCTAGGCCCAACCGTTTGGTCATTGCGGTGGTACCATTTTGATCACTTTCAAACCCCATTTTACCTCATAAAATTAAAAATTACGAAGAAATCCCTTCGTATCTGATCTATACGCTGTAAGAGAAATGGACATACCAAATTTCATGATTCTAACTTCAGCCGTGTTGTGTGTACAATTGTTGCCCCTTTTTGCTCCATTTAACCCCTCAAAAGTAGGCTTTTTTCAAAAGCCACTTTTTGGAATGTCTTCATGCCGCAAGAGGAATGCCCATACTAAGTATCAAGATTCTAGGCTCAGCCGTTTGGTTATTGCGGTGGTGCAATTTTTGTCCCATTTTACCCCATTCTACCACTTAAAAGTACGAAAAGGGATAAACATCAAACCTTCGTCCTGACTAAACGGCAGTAGCTATAAACATGAAATTCGGTGAGTTCCTTGCAATGAGCTAAAGATAGGGATTTTTCGAAATTTGTACTTTTAAGGGAGGAAAGAGACAAAAAGGGATAAAAATGGTACCAATTTAAGAATTGCAGCTAGAATCGTGAAAATCGGTATTTACATTTCTCTGACAACGTAGACTTGCAATATAAATTGATTTTTCGAAATTTGTACTTATAAGGAGTGAGCGGGACAAAAAGGGATAAAAATGGTACCAACTAAAGTATTGTAGCTAGAATCGTGAAATTTGGTATGTAAATTCCTCTGACAACGTAGACTTGCAACATAAATGGATTTTCAAAATTTGTACTTTTAAGGGGAGAGCGGGACCAAAAAGGATAAAAATGGTACCAACATTACAATTACAGCTAGGACCATGAAGCGCCATCAAAATGTATTTTTTTTTTCGAATAAAATGTTCTGTAGTTGTAAGTTTTTGTTAAAAACTGGGTAGAAAATGATAATATATATATATATATATACGAAGGGAGTTCAGCTAAAACAGTGCACATCGACAAGCACATTCCTTTGACTGTAGAGCTATTTTTCCAATTTACTATTTTAGAAAAGAAAATCAAATAAATACTATCCTAAAACAGATACGGATAAAACTAATAAAAATACCTGGCTTTTTCGCGTGCGAAGCTTCGGGTACTGCTAGTTTGTATATATAGACTTAATAATGATAAAAAAATAAACTAATTAGTTTACAACAATTTTGCTGAAACGCTGTGTATAACATATTTTAATGCATTTTGATAGCCTAAACTTGAAAACGACATAAAATTGTTTTGTGGATATATATTTATACCCTCCACTAGGGTATTATGTCCTTATGCATTTGTTTGTAACACCCAAAATGAAACGAGATAGACCCATTATTGTACAAATCGGCTTAGAATCAATTTCTGAGTCGATTTAGTAATGTATGCCTGTCTGTGGATCCATCTACATATATATGCGAATTTCGCTTGTTTTTGAAGTATTTAATTTATTATTATAACTTTGATCTTATTTCATTGATTCATAGAAACAAAAAAAAACATTTTTCGACATGTTTGTAAACTTCCTGTTATGATATTCCACAGTTAAATTATTCTTACTTTTTAATTATATTTTGCAAAAATCTTCTTTTATATTTAAATAAAAAAACGGAGAATTATTTATTATTATATTTTGTTTCAGAACCTGTTTAAATGCATGAAGTTTTTTGTCTGACTCTTACACGTTGTTGGTTGTGTTCCAATCATGACCTGATCCCTGAGTCTATGACCATTTCCACGGCGACATCAGCATACATTGGATGTTTCGTGTTGATCGAGCTAGTAGTTCATACCCTTAATAAACTAATATTATGAACCTTACAATCATTAAAACTCTTCATAACTTGTCCACTAATATTCAACTATGAAGTTACGTTTTTGAATGAAATTCTCATGGGAATTTTTGGTTGTATACTTCTAAAATGTTTTTCATATTGTTGCCAACAGTAGCATCAACAACTGTCGGATTTGGCAAAGATTTTGAAGTTCGTTTTCTTTATATTTTAAAACTCCTTTTGTGTTTTTTTTGCCAACTTTTTTTGAAACACTGACTTCTCTTGCCAATTAGGATTATAGGCTGTCAGTTTGGCATTGTTTCAGTAAGATTCTTTATAAATATATTTGTTACTTGTTTATACTGTATATACTTTGTTTGAGGATAATAGTTGCTGTTTTTGTGGAACTTCAACAATTGACTGGTATTTGAAATACAGTTAAGTAATATTTTGCAATACTAATTGATTATTACGGGTTTTAAACAAATAAAGACCATTTCATGAGAATGTTTGGATGGTCGGCACATAAACTAACATCTCGATTGGGATATGTTGCAATATTTAATCCTTCTTAGATGTTTCAATGGTGTGTATTTCCCCCCGAAAAATCTCTTTAATAAAATTACAAAAATAAATAAAATATAAAGATATCTCTGGATAGATATGCACATCAAAGTACCAATCGATGAGTGAGTTGGCCGTCGGCTTAAAACAAACATTTTCCCTTCACTCGCAACAATTGATGATAACTTCATGTTTTTGGCCAGAAAACGCAGCCACTGCCAACCCCTCCAGGCACTTCATTTTGTTTACTCACTACCTACTCTCTGTGACATAAAAAGCAATGCCCCGGTTTGACAAAAATCTATGGCTGCTTCGTGCCAGCAACCAGCCATTTGTCACATTGAAAGGATTAACAAAACTAATCCTCTGATAATGGGGCTGAAGTGACTGCATGCTGACTTCACCCAAAAGGATGCAGGATGGCACCAGAAGGATGAAAGGAAATCAGGAAATGACGTTGTTTTCAACGTTCTGCGTTCAACGTTGCAAAGCAATTGACGAGGCACCAGTTTACGAATGCCCTGATGTAAAAAACTAACGTGTAACGTCGAAGAAGATAAATTTGACGACAAAATTATAACAACATCATTAAAAGCTATGTCCGGAGAAAATCCTCAACAATTTCAGGGAGTGTGTGTGTGAACGAAAAAAAATCGAGTAGTAATGGAAAAGGCTCGGAATTTGGCATGATGTGAAATATGTGTTTGCTAACACTGTCCGACAGCCCACATTACACTGATAGGCGTCTGAAGCTATAGGTGAAATGAACTTAATTAGTTTTTCATTTCCTCATCCTGTTGTCCCTTGAAAAGACAACAAAGTTCCAAAGGATACAATATCTCAAAAATTATTTTAAATACTTATTCGCCGCATCCTACGTTGCCGGTATAAATACCAAATTAAAGAAGAGAATATTTGCTAAAATTAATTCAAATTGCAAGCTTCTACCTGTATTATTTTATGAAAAAAAAATGTGAATAAACTACATAAACTTAAGGGTAAATTTGAAATGATTGTTAATGCTGAACTAATATAGATAGAATCATGATATTTGAAGTATTTTTAACAGATATTCTAATTTTTATACCCTCCACCTCCAGGATGGGGGTATACTAACTTTGTCATTCCGTTGGTAACACCTTGAAATATCGACCTGAGACCCTGTAAAGTATATATATTCTTGATCGTCATAAAATTCTAAGGCGATCTATGTCCGTCCGTCCGTCTGTTGAAAGCACGCTAGCATCTAAACGAAAGGAGCCAGAACGTTCAAATTTTCCATAAATGCGTCTTATAGTCGTATGTCGGTTGGGATTGAAATGGGGCGAAATCGGCCCAAAGGGAAAATTTTTTCCCTCACAAGGACTTAAAATACCCATAATAATCCCAAATATTTTAGAGTATTTAAGCATATATTTTCAATATGTCTGCTTGTACTTGCTTGATAATGGGTATGCGCATTCCCCCAGTAACAAAAACGTGCACCATAAAGTGATTCTTATTTGTAGGGGGTGAAATGGGGCAAAAAGGGATAAAAATGGTACATATTAAACGACAACAGCTAGAAACACGAAAATCAGTGTGTACATTCCTCTAATGGAGTAGATACATAATATAAAAGTATTTTTTCCAAATTAGTACTTTTAAGGGGTAAAATGGGAATAGAGGGATAGAAATGGTACCAACCAAACGGCTGCCCCTAGATTAATCAAATTCGGTGTATACATTCTTCTGATTGCATAGACACGTAAAATACACGGATTTTTCAAAATTCATACTTTTTGGGGTTAAAATGAAAAAAGGTATAAAAATAGTACCACTCAAAATGACCGCAGCTAGAGTCATGATATTCGGAGTATACATTCCTCTGACTGTGTAGACACGGAAAAAGGGATTTTTCGAAATTGGTACTTTTTGGGGTAAAACTGGAAAAATGGGATAAAAATAGTACCAACCTAATGACCGCAGCTAGAGTCATGAAATTCGGTGTATACATTCTTTTGGCCACGTAGACATGGAAAATAAAAGGTTTTTTCGAAATTCGTACTTTCAAGGGATACAATGGTACAGAGGGATAAAAATAGTACTAACTAAACGAATACAGCTAGAATGATGAAATTCTAATTGGGTAGAAACGTCAAATAAAGAGATTTTAGATAGTCGTACTCTTAAGGGGGTAAAAATTTTACCAACCAGCTGGAATCATGGAATTCGGTGTATACATTCCTCTGACTGCATAGACACATAAAAAGTTTTTTTTCAAATTTTTGCTTTTTCTTTTACGCAAAAATTGGTTGAATCATGAAATTATGTTATTTTGCACTATGTACGTCTGATAATGGATTTTCAAAATTTAGACTTTTGGAATTAAAATAGAATGGAAATACAACCAACTGTAGCACCCACTATCTACCAATATTTATGGTATTTAAGCTTTTTGAAAAAATATATATAGAAGAATATTTATTTTTTGAATTGACGTATTGGTAGCCTTGCTTTATAGGCGTGGTTTGAAATAATTAAAATTTTATATTTATTAATAATTTTTTTAATATTTGTATTTGTTTTGATTTGGCTATTTAAAAAATATATATATTTTCCTGTAATATTACTGCAGTTCTACGAAAATGGACATCCTCTGTGGAATGCAATCAATGATGGAGGGTATATAAAGTTCGCCGTTTTTACTTGTTAATTTTACACTAATACCGTTATCATATAATGCGAATAACTATATAAAATAATTTTTGAAAAATGTTATCCTTTGAAACAATGTTATATCAAAAATTACACTGAGGGACAAAAATAAACTTTTTCGAAAATAGCGAGGTTCTGATAGATGGGGTAAAAATAGAATTTACGTATATCGGCATATTCCCCCTTTTACACATTCTAATGATGAATCGGCATAATGGATTTTCAAAATTTAGACTTTTGGAATTAAAATAGAATGGAAATACAACCAACTGTAGCACCCACTATCTACCAATATTTATGGTATTTAAGCTTTTTGAAAATATATATATAGAAGAATATTTATTTTTTGAATTGACGTATTGGTAGCCTTGCTTTATAGGCGTGGTTTGAAATAATTAAAATATTATATTTATTAATAATTTTTTTAATATTTGTATTTGTTTTGATTTGGCTATTTAAAAAATATATATATTTTCCTGTAATATTACTGCAGTTCTACGAAAATGGACATCCTCTGTGGAATGCAATCAATGATGGAGGGTATATAAAGTTCGCCGTTTTTACTTGTTAATTTTACACTAATACCGTTATCATATAATGCGAATAACTATATAAAATAATTTTTGAAAAATGTTATCCTTTGAAACAATGTTATATCAAAAATTACACTGAGGGACAAAAATAAACTTTTTCGAAAATAGCGAGGTTCTGATAGATGGGGTAAAAATAGAATTTACGTATATCGGCATATTCCCCCTTTTACACATTCTAATGATGAATCGGCATAGGAAACCTTGTGATGCTTATATTTTAAGTATAGGATGTGTTCAGAGATATTACTTAAAACTCTATGAAGTACTTTTTTGTAGAACATCTTAACCCTCTAACTCCTCAATATAGAGGAATTTTTGGTCCCTTTTGTACAAAATGGTAAAGAAACACACCCCTAAAACAGAGTTTCAGCGGGTCAAAATGTCCTACAAATATATTTGCCATACAATTCTACTATGAGTCTCTGAATGCGTTAAAACTCCAAACTCAGCTGAAAAGTCAGAAATATGTCTGAATTTAAAATTCATTTTAGGGTCAATTTAGTACGTTTTCCGATTTGGTCTCAACTAACGCTAAAAAGTGAGATTTGTGGATGGTGGTGTGGATGGAAAAAATATTAGCATGACTAAGAGATTTGGAAAAACTAGGGTTTCATATGTCAACAAAAATTCTTTTTTTTTTTAATTTGAAAAATTTAATAAATAATTTCTTGTTTAAATACCCATATTGGTTATAGTTATATATATCATATCTACAGCTTTATTTTGTTTAGCCAAATTAGTGGCTGTAGAATTAGTAGATGTAGAATATTTTTTCCATTCATACTACCACCCTAAAGTTCAGTTTTGTGGAACTGTTTAGCACCAATACGAAAAAGCACAAAATTAACCCTGAAATTGATTTTAAGTTTTCACTTATTTCTGGGATTTAAGTTGAGTTTGACTTTTTGGTGTATTCAGAGACTTATAGAAGAATTTTGCGACGAATATTTTTCTAGAACATTTTGACCCGTTAAATCGCTGTTTTAGTGGTGTTTTTACGCTTTTACATAAAAGGGTCCAAAAGGACCCCTTTAATGAGGAGCGAAAGGGTTAAAATTTTCTACAGAAATGTTCCTCGTAGTGTTATAAGTAATACTGCCGAACACATTCTATACTTAAAATGTAAGTATCACAAGGTTTCCAATGCCAATTCATCATAAGCAAAATTTAATAAATAATTTATTGTATAAAATAAAATATAAATAATAATAAATAAAATAATAATAAAAATATAAATATTATATCTACAGCTTTATTTTGTTCGGTGACTTATAGTGAAATTTGATGTAGAATGTTTTTTCCATGCACACCACACCCAAAAATTCAGTTTTGTGGGACAGTTTAGCACCAATTCGGAAAAAGTACGAAAATAACCCTAAAATGAATTTTAAGTTATGACCTATTTCTGGCATTTAAGTTGGGTTTTGGGTTTTGCTGTATTCTGAGACTTATAGTAGAATTTTATGACAAACATTTTTGTAGGACATTTTGACCCGTTAAACCGCTGCTATAGGGGTGATTTTTTAACCTTTTTCAATAAAGGGGCCAAAAAGACCCCTATATGGAAGAGCTAGAGGGTTAAAATGTTCAACAAAAATATTCCTCGTAGTGTTATAAGAAATATTGCCGACTATATCCTATACATAAAATGTAAGGATCACAAAGTTTCCTATGCCAATTCATCATAAAAAAATGTAATAAATAATTTCTTGTTCAAATGTCAAACTTGGCTTGGATATTATTTTTATATATATTATATCTACAGCTTTCCTTTGTTCGATTACTTATAGTGAAATTTGATGTAGAATATTTTTTCCATGCACATCATTCCCCTAAAATTCAGTTTTGTGGGACAGTTTAGCACGTATTCGGAAAAAGTGCAAAATTAACCCTTAAATGAATTTTATCTTTTGACTTGTTTCTGTCAATTAAGTTGAGTTTAGAGTTTTGATGTATTCAGAGACTTATAGTAGAAATTTACAGCAAATATTTTTGTAGAACATTTTGACCCGTTAAAACCCTATTTTAGGGGGGTTTATACCCTTTTCCACGAAAGGGACCAAAAAGACCCCTTTATTGAGGAGCTAGAGGGTTAAAATTTTCCACAAAAATGTCCCTTGTAATATTCTTAGTAACATTGCCGAACTCATCCTATACTTAAAATGTAAGGATCACAATGTTTCCTATGCCGATTCATCATAAAGGGGGGACATATTGACGCCCCTCTTAAATGACCTTCAAACGTAAACTTTTAAAATGCCGATACACGCATATTTTTTGTATCCCCTCTATCAGAACCCGTTGTCAGAACCTGGTTATTTGTTTTATGTTTCACAGTGTTATAAGTTGAAAGTGGAGGCGAGTGTGCTTGATAAAATTTTGATTTCCCATTTGCTGCTATAACTATAATTGAGTTTGTATCATGCCAAAGCTTCCACCCTTTGGCTTTTGAAAATGTTCACATTTACGAAAGAGATTACCAACAACTAAAACGATTTGTCCCGTCCTTGTTTGTTTGATTTTTATGTCACATGGTATGGGAAATATTGAACCATTCTGAAGTACCCGCAAAACACTTAATATTTGCATGATGTCCTTGAATGGATGTACTCTACTCTCTCTCGCGCTGCACGCACCAAACATGGGTGGTGGTGTCATAGATGGCAGTGGGGATTAAAGGCAGATAAAAAATCTCGCTCGACACGCTCACACGGCACGGCGCGGGCATAGCTCGACGACAATGGCGTCAATCAATGTAACCGATTGTATTAAGCGTTAGCAATGACACAACTCGGTTTAGCTTGTCAGCTTTACTGTGCTGTGTCCTGGAGTAACAAAAAGTACCAAAGGACGGACGGATGGACGTACGTTGAGGACAGACAAGGTAACCATTATTTGCCGCGACTTAAATAGTCGCTCGTAAATACATTTTCGACCGCAAATACAGCTTTATGCGACATCCGTGCACAAGGACATAGTCACCACCACCACCAGGACTACCGTTAAAAAACAAAACGTGCTCCCAACCACTGTCAAGCATCGAAAGGGATGAGTCGTTGCTTCGCACGAGCGTATGTTTGTTAAAAAGATGATCTTACTCGTTAAGACTCGTTAATTTCAAGTACTCGCAGGACCAACCAACCAACCATCCATCCATTGCAAGCGTGTTGTCACTCCACCCAAAACAAATCACCGGTCGGTCCTAAGTTAATGGCTCTGTTGTCGTGGTGGCAGACAACCCGTGTGTGTTGTTACTTTTGTAGTGATTACACAAATTATGGATGCTTTTCAAGCGAATGTCAAGCTCCAATGTTTTTTCATTTGAAGTTTAAGTTGTTAATTGTTTTTGTTTTTTTCAAATTTTAATGAGCCGTTGCGTCCTTAAAACGCGCTGAGTACCAATTGCAGTCAGTTGTAACCCATGTACCAAGGGTGTCCAAATATTGTAATTTGAGTTGAGTTTATTAAATTTTGAGAATTAATAGAAATATGTTGTACCAGTGGGTTAAAAGGGTATTCGAATAAAGTTACAGGTTGTCATTCGATATCTAAAAACTGAGGCCCAGATAGCTAAAAAAATTAATTAACATGAACTATTTCAAAAACTATATTACTAGTGTATAAAATCAATCTATATATATAAAAGAGTTGCGTTGCTGACTGACTGACTTATCATTGACCAGCCCCCAGACCAAACGGCTGAGGCTGGGCCATGAAAAGTTCAGGGTAGTTCCCAAATATGACGTAGACGTCGACTAAGAAAGGGTTTTACGAAATCCGTACTTTTAGGGGGTAAAATGGCCCAAAAAGGGATAAGCATCGAACCTTCGTCCTGACTAAACGGCAATAGTTAGAAACATGAAAATCGGTGAGTTCCTTGCACTGACCATGCAGAAGAGCTACAAATAGGGATTTTTCGAAATTTGTACTTTTAAGGGACGAGCGGGACAAAAAGGGATAAAAATGGTACCAACTAAAGTATTACAGCTAGAATCGTGAAATTTGGTATGAAAATTCCTCTGACCATGTAGAAGCGCAGTAAAATTGGATTTTTCGAAATTTTTACTTTTAAGGGACGAGCGGGACAAAAAGGGATAAAAATGGTACCAACTAAAGTATTACAGCTAGAAACATGAAATTTGGTATGTAAATTCCTCTGACCGTATAGAAACGAAGCAAAATTGGATTTTTCGAAATTTGTACTTTTAAGGGACGAGCGGGACAAAAAGGGATAAAAATGGTACCAACACAGCTAGAATCGTGAAATTTGGTATGTAGATTCCTCTGACCATGTAGAAGCGCAGTAAAATTGGATTTTTCGAAATTTG
Organism: Polietes domitor; assembly: GCA_947397865.1. Lineage (NCBI taxonomy): Eukaryota > Metazoa > Arthropoda > Insecta > Diptera > Muscidae > Polietes > Polietes domitor. Next base: position 27,311 of record CANDYM010000736.1, read on the forward strand.
TACTTTTAAGATGCGAGCGGGACAAAAATGGTACAAACTAAAGTATTACAGCTAGAAACGTGAAATTTAGTATGTAAATTCCTCTGACCATATAGAAACGAAGTAAAATTGGATTTTTCGAAATTTGTACTTTTAAGGGACGAGCGGAACAAAAAGGGATAAAAATGGTACCAACTAAAGTATTACAGCTAGAGTCGTGAAATTTGGTATGTAAATTCCTCTCACCATGTAGAAGCGCAGTATAATTGGATTGTTCGAAATTTGTACTTTTTAGCGGGTAAGCGGGACAAAAAGGGTTCCAATTTAAGCATTGCAGCTATAGTCGGGAAATTTGGAGTGTAAATTGGGTGTAAAGAGCAATGTAAATTGATTTTTTCGAAATTTTCTTATAGGGGCTGAGCAACAAGGGATAAAAGTAGTACCGACTAAATTATTGGAGCTATAGTGGTGAACTGTGGTGTGTAAGTTCCTCTGACAACGTATAAGCGCAAATCTAATTCAAATTTAAATCAAAATCGAATTTTTCCAATTTTTTACTTATAAACAATGAGCGGGATAAAAATAGTACCAACTAAAATATTTCAGCTATAGTCGTGAAATTTTGTGTTTTAATTTCTCTGACAACGTAGACTTGCAACATAAATGGATTTCTCCAAATTTGTACTGTTAAGTGGCGAGCGGGACAAAAAGGGATAAAACTGGTACCAATTTTAGTATTACAGCTAGAATCGTGAAATTTAATGTGTAAATTCCTCTGACCATATAGCAGCGCAGTAGTTTGATTTTTCGAAATTTGTACTTCTAAGGGGTGCGCGGGACAAAAAGGGATAAAAATGATGTACAATCCTTTAAAGGGGAATGAATGTGTTACCAAATAAAGTACATATTTTTAGGGGAAGCAAAAACACATGTTACCTATAGTAGTTTTCAAAATGTGTACTTTTTGGGAAAGAGGTGCAAAAAGTTATAAACTGGCTGGCTGAATCTAGAAACATGAGATCGAGGATATAAATGGTTGTAATATTTTGTTCAAAACTTGGTAGAAAATTATACATACGAAGTAGTTCCACAAGCACATTACTTTGACTGTGTGTGAGTGCTAGCTAATAGGAGGTTTCCAAATTACTATTTTAGATTTATCTATATCCACCAAAAGAAAATTAAATAAATACTATCCAAAAACAGAGACGGATTAACGAATAACTTGCTTTTTCGCGTGCGAAGCAGCGGGTACTGCTAGTTATATTATATTAGTTATTAAATTTTTTATTTAAAATTTTTATTAAACTCTAGGTGTTGGTTGTTTTTAGATTTTTCTTTATTTTTTATGCCACTCGTACAATAAAAATGATTTCACAACAGCGACTTTTGAAGACGTCCGATGGACGACGAAATACGACATTCAATTAAAATGTAATAAATCTATTTACTTGATTTTGAAATTTGTATATCTACCAAAAATGCAAAATGCTCCAAACATTTTTCGAGAAATTCGGGCTTTTCTCTCTGTTGGTTTTAACATCCATTATTATGGTCATTTGTCACAGCACTCACAACTTAGCCGCTAATTTGTCGGGTCACCATATTTTGAGTTGACTTCATATGTCCGTATGGTTCAATCTAAATATTGGTTTTTTACTGTCAGTGGAAGCCAAGAGTGCACACGAAAAGGTGAAACGTATCCTCATATTGTGATTGGAAGTTGTGAAAATGTTCATTACCACCAATAAATTTAAAATGGGGTGGTCATAAGAGGTACGGTCCTTTATTTTCAAAGTTTTAAAGTTAATTTTCAGTGGTGCAGTAGTCTTCAATGGAATTTTATTTTATTAAAATGGAGGGAGCATTACACTAAGTGAAGAAAATGTTGTAAGTTAATGTCTGAGAGAATTCTTATTGACAGTACAGTATTGTGGAATTTTATGAGGATCATTTTTGTTGAAGTTTTTTGCCCTCTTGCTCCTCTCTTTATGGGTCAATTTGACCCCGTTTTCGAGAAAACCAAAAAAAGTTCTTAAAAAAGACATTTAAAGATAATCATGTTCTACGGAAAAAATTGGGTATCACCAAAGTTGTAAATAAAGCTCTTCAGTACAAAACAAGTAAGGAAAGGCTATAGTCGGGCGTGGCCGACTATGTGATATACTCCACTTTCTATCGGAATGCTGTTCAATTCAGCAAAAAAGTGAAAACGGGAAGAATTTTTATATGTTTCCTAATAATAAGCTAATTTGTCAAATCGAAAAGAATATTTGTATCATGGATATATCCAAACATGGAATAAAGTGACTAACTTTCACAATAAGTTCTTCCAGTTTAAATAAAGGGTGTCCCAAGAAGAACGCAATTTTTAAATCTGGCAACATTCACGATTTCAAGTTTAACGATTTTTTCTTAAATATCTGTGTTTTATTTATAATTAAAAAAATGCGCTCTTCTTGGGACACCCTTTATAACGTGTTATGCTCGCTTTCGGTGAAAATTCGTGGTTTCTGGGGCGGAAAAGTTCTATCCGTGAGCGAAATTTGTCTGGGAGCTATATGTAAATCTGAACCGATCTGCCCTATTTTCACCATAGGTGTTCATTGTTTAAATATAAGATGTTTTGCCAAATCTGAAGACAATCTGACACAATATGTGGGTTCTAGAGCGAAAAAAGTCGAAATTTTAATGGGGGATTATATATAAATCTAAACCGATCTAACACATTTTTACCACAGGTGTTCCTAGTTTAAATGAAATCTGAAGACAATCTAATAAAGGGTCCGCCAAATAACTTTTTTTTTTTTTGAAAATGCTATAAAAAAACTACTGAATATTTTCTCAAATTTCTTTTTTTATTTGAAAGTACAATCCTTCCGGTTAATAATAGAAAATAATTTCATTCAAATGGCTGCTGAGGGCACCCCACAAATAATAGTCCAACGGTTGAATAGTTGAAAAAAACGTTAGATGGCGGACCCTTTATGTGGTTTCTAGAGCGGAAAAAGATAAATTGGGAGCGAAATTTGTATGGGAGCTATATATAAATCTGAACCGATCTAACACATTTTTAACACAGGTATTTTTAGTTGAAATATAGGATATTTTTGCAAATTTTGAAGAAAATCTGTTGTAATATGTGGCATCTAGAGGGAAAAGAGTCAATCAAAATACTAGGTAAACGTCGACCATGTTTATACACTCCGCGAGAGTATTATGTCTTTGTGCATTTGTTTGTAACGCCCAAAAGGAAGGGAGATAGACCCATTGTTAATTATACCGATCGTCTTATAATCACTTTTTGAATCGATTTAGCAATGCCCGTCTATCTGTCTGTCTGTCCGTTCATCTATTATTGTAATCACGATACAGGTCGCAATTGTAGACATAACCAAATGAAACTTTGCACAACTAAGTTTTTCGGGACAAGGACGAACGCTATTTAATTTGAAGAAAATCGGTTCAGATTTAGATATAGCCCTCATACGAATTTCACTCCCGATTTGACTCTTTTCACTCTAGATACCACATATATTAACAGATTATCTTCAAAATTTGCAAAACATCTTATTCTTCAACTAGCAACACCTGTGGTAAAAATGAGTTAGATCGGTTCAGATTTATATATAGCTCCCATATAAATTTCGCTACCAATCTGAATTTTTCCGCTCTAGAATCCACATATTTTAACAGATTTTGTTCTAAATGCGCAAAAAACCTTATATTTCAACTGGAAACATCTGTGGTAAAAATGAGTTAGATCGGTTCAGATTTACATATAGCTCTCATACAGATTTCGTTCCCCCAGAAACCGCGTATTTTCAGAGAATTTCTTAAAATGGAGCATAACACATTATACTTCAACTGGAAGAACTTATTGTGAATGTTAGTCACTTCATTCCATGTTTGGATATAGACCCGAAACAAATATTATTCTCGATTTGACAAATTGGACCAGGTCATATTAGCCTGTGATTAGGAAACATACACACAATTATCCCGTTTTCACTTTTTTACCGAGTTGAATTGTATTCGGATAGAAAGTGGAGTGTATCATACCGGCCCGTTTTGCCTTTCCTTACTTGTTTGTCCCAAATTAATGAAATTTTTAATAAAGTATTGATCTGAGACAATACATATTTACGATCGTCCCGAAAATGGGTTTCAGTCCATAGCGTGCACTCTATCTTTAAAAAAAAGAGCTGCAATTTTTTTGGACATATGTACTAATAGCTAGAAATTTATTAATTGCCAAAATCGGTTCAGACGCAAATAAATGCTCCCCACGTAAAGAGACTTAAACTTTTAAGATATTTTGAAGCTTTTCGGTAGGATTCCTCTCATATATTCACTGCTCGATTAGCATTATGTTAGACTTGATATGAAATGTTAGACATAAATCGCTCAACTGTTTTCCCTTTGTTACCACTCCATCTGCTGACATATGATCGGCCATTTTAAATTCCTCAAAAAGATGACTTCCTTACCTTGATTTCGTTGACGTCAACAATTACAATGGGTGAACATGTCTCCGTGCACCCCATTTAAGGGTGATAAATTGCACAGATACCAACATCAACATCAACAACCCATCAACGGCGGCAACATCACCACAACCCGAATACGACTCACGAATCGCTGCAAACAAAAGAATGGATAATGGGTGCTATAAAGTAATCAGTATAAACGAAAAAAACAAATAACAAAAGGACGACAGGCAAACTGGGAGAGGGAGAGTGAAAGGGCGACGGCCGTTTATGCCTTCTGGCACTAAAAGTACTTAAAATTTAATTGAAATCAGTTTGGCAGTTACGCCGCATTTTTTGCGTTTGTCAAATCCCGAACCAAATTAAGAATGTGAAAATTATTGAAAATAAGAGAGCATTAGAGGCAAAGTCTAGTGGAGTGTTTGGCAGTTTAAAAGAATTAACATAGCCCAATCTATTTGATATGTTTTCAAATTTTGCACAATGCACTAATTCAGTAGGTAGCCTAGTTTTACATATTTTATTTAAACGGCTTATGTTTTCTTTGTATTCTTAGAATTTCAGATATTGTGAAATTTATGCATTTTCAGAGAAGAGATAATTTTTTCCGCGGTTTTAAAATGTTTTGAATCGACTAATTACAATCCAATATACAATAAAAAGGAAAAATGTTGCCCTAGTCCTAAAAATATATTTTTTGTATTCATTGAGATAGGCAGTTCCCTAAAATATTGAATATAAATGAAAAATGGTCTTGAGCCAGGACAATATACCAGTTCAAACCAAATATTGATTACAGACCAAAAAATACAAACGAAAAAAAAAAAATAAATTAAATAAATATTCCATAATTTATAATATAACAAATTAAATAATATAACAATTGAAACTAATCACCAGGACTACAAATGTCACATACTTCACTATGCCGTGGAAATAGTGGGTAAGGAACAGTCGTCCAAAAATAATAAAAAAGAGGATTTAATTTTTTTTGTTGGAACGTCAAATGAAAAAATGTTTTGTTTTATTTTATAATAATAATGTTTAATTGTAAATGTAGAAGTTATGTCCCTTCTCGTAGAAGTAAGTGAATTTTAAACAAGTAAGGAAAGGCTAAAGTCGGGCGGTGCCGACTATATGATACACTTCACTTTCTATCCTATTACAATTCAATTCGGTAAAAAAGTGAAATCGGGAAGGATTTTTGTATCCTGTAAATGTATGTGTTTGAAAAAAAAAAAATAAATCGGAAAGAACATCTGTATGGTGTTATATTGAAATCTGGAACGAAATACGTGAAATATAATATGTATAGTTTGGCCAAAATCGGTTAAACATTTGGGAGCAACATTTGTATTTGGGCAATATCTAAATCTGAACCGATCTTACCCAATTTTTACAAAGGTGTTTCTAGTTGGATTATAAGATGTTGTGCCAAATTTAAAGAAAATCGGATACAATATGTGGTTTCCTATATCTACATCTGAACCGATTTCCTTTGAATTAAATAGGGTTCGTCCTTGGACCGCAAAACTAACTCCTGTCAATTCTTGTTACGATCGGACTATAATTGCGAGCTGTATTTACTTTCGTAATAAAAAATTTTAATTTAAATATTTTCGTACTTTGATTAAAAAAACCGGTTATAACCGGTTTTGTAAAAAATCTATAACCGAAAACCGTTTTTTTTAAAAAATGAATTTTCGGTTAAACTGAAAACCGACTTTCTAAAATAACCGGTTTTTTGGACACCCTGGTACGAACGTTAAAATATATCTTTATTTTGTCGTGCATACGCAGTCGGAGTAATTTACAAACCGAAACTGCAGCCGTCTGGTTGGTACCATTTGTATCCCCTTTCGCCCCATTTTCCGCCCAAAAGTAAAAATTTTGTTTACAACATTTCTTTAGATTTAGAGTATCTCGTACTATCAAACTCCATTATTTCGCATTAATAGCATTTTGATTCACAAGTTATCGGGCTAAAATAAGATAAAGCTTTTCTTTTTAAAGTATCTTTAGAAAAACCCTCGTAACTTTTTATCATATTGAGAATGGCTTCATGCGGAATATTTGTGTCAGAAAAGTTTCAGAATCCTGGATAAAGAATGGTAAAATATAAGCAATTGCAACTGCGAAATTTGGAACAATGACAGTGATTTTCGCGACTGACTACATATATGTTACAAGAGACATTGGTTCTTAATAAATACACAAAAATGTCATGCATTAACATTATCCAAAAAATGTCCAATTTGTATTGTATCAACTTTTTGTAAAAAAATTGGAAAAAGGGATGAAAATGGTAGCAATCTTTAAATTCGGTGTGTACATCCCAGAAAATGCGTTTTCTACATAACATTGTCAACATTTCATTAAAATCGTTAACGAGTTTACAATAAATCTTACTTATATATTTGACCATTAATGGCTATGTGCTTATTTCAACATTCATAGTGCTCAATTTTTAAACATGCAAAAAAAAAATAAAACCGTGAACAGAAGGAATTTCTATGTATAAGATTTGTGATAAGCAAAAAATATTCACAAGAAAACATTTTTGTCCTTTGCAGAGAATCACACATGTTGGAACGATATGAACATCAATATTCCTCAAAAATAGCCTACATTTCAATTAAGTTTTCGCGGAAAAAAGAAGTTGGGTAAGTGTAAAAATTGTATTTTATCTAAGAGTCATATGCTGCAACCGTATATTATATGAACTAACACATAGCGTTATATTTACTATATGAATAGCTGTTGTGTTGTGTCCGTTCATGTTTTGATGTAGCCCTCATTCCCCATAGAAACGTCCCACCCGATTTGGGTTTAAATTTTACCTACTATGAACGAAAAGTACTCTGATCCATAAAGAACCACAAATTTGGATGACTCGTTTGTCTAGGGACGTGAAAGGAGAAATTTAAATTTAAAACAGATAGCACGAAGTACTGTTTCACAATAAAGATCCTGTAAATATCCACTCACAATTTTTTGCTCCACTTCATCATGATGAATTATGCAATAATGATAACCCATTCCTTGAGTACAAAAAATTACCTTGGGAACACTGCATAATCCACATTTTTCGACAAAAATCGTAATCGGCTTGTTTACATTGGAGTCTTAAGAATTTTACTTCAGTGTAATCTTGAAAAGATAATCTCGATAAATATATTTTAATTTTTCTAAAACTCATTTTAGTGTTAACTTTTTTACGAGTTAATGATTGGTAATAATAAACTTGTAATGGGCCAGAAAGTGGAGTCGGCACCAAGCCGACTTTAATTTGTATACACTCCACGAGAGTATTATGTCTTTGTGCACATATTTTAATAGATTTTCTTCAAAATTCGCAAAACAACTTATATTTCAACTGGAAACACCTGTGGTAAAAATGTGTTAGATCGGTTCAGATTTATATATAGCTCCCATACAAATTTCGCTCCCGATTTGACTTTTTCCGCTCTAGAATCCACATATTTTAATAGATTTTTTTCAAAATTGGCAAAACATCATATAGTTCAACTAGAAACACCTGTGGTAAATATGTGTTAGATCGGTTCAGATTTATATATAGCTCCCATACAAATTTCGCTCATCCAGAAAACGCGTATTTTCAGAGAATTTCTTAAAATTGAGCATAACACGTTATACCAATACCAATATTATTCTCGATTTGACAAATTGGACCAGGTCATATTAGCCTGTGATTAGGAAACATTTTCCCTTTTTTACTGAATTGAATTGTATTCCGATAGAAAGTGGAGTGTATCATATAGTCGGCCCCGCCCGACTTTAGCCTTTCCTTACTTGTTTTGATTTTTTTCTTTTTAAATCTTAATGCAATACAATTGTTTTTTAATATTATATAAAGGGTAATTTTTTAAAAGCTATAGGAAAGTTTTTCAAAAAAAACCCTAAAATTCAGAAATATGCATTAAATCTTTATTTGAATCGATAGTACGGTCCATATAATTTAATGTTTGAAGATTATTTCACGCAAATGTTGACCTCGACTGCGTCTCAAATGGTCCATCCGCTTAGTCCAATTTCCACGTTTTTGAGTAACAGAGGCCCAATTGCTGCGAACGGCGACGAATCGATAATTGATGGTCATCATTAACACTGGCCGATACAGCTGCGATATTTTCTTCAGTTCGCACTCTACGTAAGCGTGTTGGTGGTTTAATGTCCAACAATGTTAATTTGGTGCGAAATTTAGTCACAATAGCCCGAATAGCCGCTTCAGTGGGTCGATTAAACTGACCATAAAATGGAAGAAGCGCGCGATGAACTTTGATTGGTACAACGCTCGGTCTAGTGCCTTCAATATTCATTCTATAGATGAATTTAACTGCTGCAGAACCTTAGTCCTCGCAAATTTCTTCGAAAGGTTGCACGTTGGAACTTCGTTAATTTGCATATTCAAGGGCTAAATGAACTGTTCGACCTCTCTTTCAAAACTTAGCTGCAATTCCCGATGAAGGAAGTGCAAGTGTAATTTAACTCTGTTAGAGAGTCGTTGTCAAAATCAAAATCTTTGCGATCAAAGATGTATGTGTCATTGCAAAATGATCATATTTCAACTAATGATTGTGTGTTGCCGGAAATCATTTTGACTTTTTTTAGAGAATTGGTGAAAATGATACCTGACGATTTTTGATTCAAAACCCAAAAGATGTTGACGATTTTCTGGAAACTATAGTTTGCTCTTAAAAATGAAAATATTGTAATTGGATTGATGTAAAAGAATAGTCAGGACATAATGTCCAGTTTTATGGCAGAGATCATCTTATAATTAGACTTCTAGAAGCACATGTCGTCAATGACGTCACCATTGACGACATGCTATTTATTATATTGGATAGAAAAGGTTGCCCAAACGTATCGTAGCATATAGCGTAAGGAGCTTAAGGATTTTACCTCTTTATATTTGTATGAGACTTTATTTTTAATATCTTTTAACCTTTAACTGTGGAGGTGGTGGTAAATTTGACCCTCTCTTGACAATTTGTTCAATTACTCTCTTCCGTGTCGATCTAGAAAATTAATTCTCTTAGTATCTTCTTATATCGGTGACACCATTATTCAGTTGTGTTTTGGCTGTGGTAGGTATAACATGTGCGGAGAAAAGCACATGCTGGTGTAAAAATTACCAATAATAATTTTTTTTTTGAAAAAATTAGAAGGGGTAAAATTTACCACCACGTCCCAGACTATGTCCAAAAAGTTCACCTCCATAGTTAAAGGTTAAAATCAAGGTATTAAAATTCGCAGCATTAGTCAGTGCCGGTCTCTCAGTAGAAATTTTATTTTTGAACCAAGTTTGGCCATAGAGATATATTTCACATAGAAACATCTGCAGTAAAAGCGAATGATGTACTGATGTCATGTTTTGATATTTGCAATTTTAAATTACATTTTGAATTATCTAAGTTTGGTAATGAATCTGTTAACGATCGGTGGAATGACTAAAATCTAAATGCCTCTACAATTTTTTTTGAAAATAATATTCCAGATTGATCTTTTTGCAAATCGGATCTAATTTCAGTGTCTTGGCGTGTTTTCACAAAATATTCTTTATTTTAAAGCGAAAATAACCTACCAACGTAATCATTGCACAGCCACCAAAGACTTATTCTGCGCCATACTCTGAACCTATAATAACTATGACCATATCAGATCTTTGAAATATTGCTCGCTGGAGTTTCGTAAACATGCACATTCATCGAAACCTGAGTCCTGATAGTCTTCAAGCGACACAGGTACAATTCCTGATGTGGCAAGAAGCAATAGAATTTGGAATGGAAACATTCTGAGATAATTGTTAGACCTTAGAAAGACGAAAGTAAAAAAGAACAAATCAAAAATTAATGAAGAAAATATGTCATTCCTATCGCCAGTTATGAAAAAACTACATAAAACATTACGCTTTTTTGCAGTTTGTCAGTATTTTCTTTACAATAACCTATTTTTTTCGACTGAAAACTTAGCTGAGTCAAAACACAAAATAATTTCGCATATTCATTGTCTGAAAGTGTCACATAGTCTTGAGTTCACTCTAAAATCCTAAAGAAAAAGGCACTTTCAGTTTTTTTACAAATTTTCCAACTTCGCGGGCAATTATCCAAAAGTTTTTTCATCTTAAAACCTAGTTCGGACAACTACGAATAGTTTGTAACAAAAACCAGCCAAATCGGTTCAGTCGTTCTTACGTGATGCGATTACCAACGAACATCATTTCATTTTTATTATATCACTGTATAATTCAAATCCCACCGTGGTAGTGTATTTAAAATCCCATCACAATTTTTATTCAACTAATTAAGAGATTGCACCACCCTGAAAAATTCCAATATTTCAGTTTTCTCTAAAAATCCTATATAGTTTTTTTTAAACCCCTTGGCAATATTATTCAATATTTAAGGTATTTCCAAAGTTACAGCGCTTTTCTCGAAACAACTCATTTCAAACTGTTGTGTACACTATCTCCGAACCTACTGAACCGCTCAATATTTTATTTATTAGTTACAGTATGTGGCCTATGTCCTGTTCAAAAGTTTTTCTATCCAAAATTTTAATGAAATTTTATGTTTTTTCAAAGAACTGCTATAAAAAAAGGCAAGTAAAACGGGGTTAATTTCGGACGGGCCGAACTTTTTATACCCTCCACCATGGATTGCATTCCAAAGAGGCTGCCGATTTTTGTTGAAATGCAGTAAGAGTACAGGAAGATGTTATTTTTTTAATGTTGCCATTTTATTTTTTTAATGTTGAAAAACTAATTTTATAAATTTTTTAACCACGCATGTAAGGAAAGGCTACCAATATGTTTATTAGAGTGGCTTCAAAATAAAAGTAGTGGATGTTCCCGACTAAAATGAAAGATTTGTTTCATTTATGTGTTCTCCCAAAATATTTCGCGTTCATCATTGTCCATTCGTGAGCTGGACGCGTTCAAAATAATCTCAATAAATTAGGTTTTTCTTGAATAAAACTCACGATGAGAATGGTATTGAGAAAAAACCCCGAACCTTATGAAACCATATCAAAAACTTGCATTTTAATCAAGACTAGAGGGTAGATTTTTAAAATTTTTGTGAAATTTTTTTTTTGCATTTTTTATAAAAACCGCAATAACTTCCATATTTTTAGAACGATTTGCGTTTTTGTTGGATCGTTGAAGAAGTATTGATGACCAATTCCAATTTTTAGAACTTCCTAAACCATTAAGGGCCGACAATTTTTTTCTTACTCTTGGTTCTCAGTGGGTTAAATGTGATGTAAAAACTGAAATATGGGGTTACTTGCATCGTAAACACATTCTAGTCTTATATAAAGCTAATTTTTGAAAATTAACATCTGAAATTTTGGTGTTTCAAATGCAAAAATTGGGTGGAAAACTTCACATAAGATGTTAGAATAAAACCGTGCGACATGATTTCCCTCCCAAGGACGAGATTAATAGAAGTGAAACTATAGGTCACTAATAGGAAAACTCATACTCAGTTTTTTATTTCGTGGTCGTTTGTCTTTTTTACAGGACTTTGAATTTCCAAAGGATGTAAATGTTTCAATAATTTAGTTTCGCACTTTTGCGTATCATACAATGGCGATATGGGTATCAAATGAAAGAGAAGAACATCTGCTAAATATATTTTAAATTTCATGTTAATTTAACATTAACATGTTAATTTAACATTAACAACTATTTCAATTTTTTCCCCTTTACAAAGTTTATGTAGATTATTCACGTTTTAAGGGGGGAAATTTGAAATGATTGAATTTCTTTCCAAAAATTAGCTTTATATAAGACTAGAGTGTGTTTACGATGCAAATAACCCCATATTTCAGTTTTTACTTCACATTTAACCCACTGAGTATTAACAGTAAGAAAAAAAATTGCGGCCCTTAATGGGTTAGCAGATTCTAAAAATTGCAATTGGTTATCAATACCTCTCCAACGAGCCCCTAAAAACATAAATCGAACTAAAAATGTGGAAGTTATTGCGGTTTTTTAAAAAATGCATCTAAAATTGCACTAAAATAGTATAAATCTGTCCTTTATATTGGGTCATATTGTAAGTTTATAATATGGTTTGATAAGGCTCGGGTCGGATTTTAATTTCTATGTTTCTATTCTTTAATACCATTCTCATCGTGAATTTTATTCAAGAAAAACCTGATTTATTGAGGTTATTTTGAACGCGTCCAGCTCACGAATGGACAATGATGAACGCGAAATATTTTGGGAGAACACATAAAACAAACCAATCTTTCATTTTAGTCGGGAACATCAACAGCATTTTTTCCTTCCTCACAAAAGAGCCACTCTAATGTTTATACTATATATCGAAATAATACTTCAAGTCAATTCAAACAGTAAATACAAGGCAGAAATCTTCAAAAAAGCTTAAACACCCTAAATATTGGAGGCTCCATTTTCAGCTACAGCCGTTTGGTTGGTTGGATTTCCCTCCTATTTTAATTCCAAAAGTATAATTATTGAAAATCCTTTATCTCTCACGAAAACAGTGCAAGATAACCTAACTTCATGATTCTAGCCATTTGCTCGCTGCCAGTTTTATCACTTTTTTTTCAAAAGTAAAAAAGTACGAATTTGGGAAAATGATTGATGGTCATTTAGTTGGTACTATTTGTTAAAAGTACTACTTTCGAAAATCTCTTCGTTTTACGTGTTTACGCAATTAGAAGGATGTATACACCAAATTTCATCATTCTAGCTGTAGCCGTTTAGTTGGTACCATTTTTATTCCTCTGTTCCCATTGTATCCCTTGAAAGTTCGAATTTGAAAATCGTTTTTATTTATCGTGTCTAAGCAGTCAGAGGAATTTGTACTTCGAATTTCTTGACTCTAGCTGCGGCTGGTACAATTAGTATTCCCTTTTTCCTTTTTACCCCCTAAAAGAACGAATTTCGAAAAATAAAGGAATTTTTACGTGTCTACGCAATCAGTGAAATGTACACACCGAATTTCATTATTCTATGTGCAGTCGTTTGGTTGGTACCATTTTTATCCCATTTCACCCCCTGCGAATAAGAATCAATTTATGGTTCCCTGTGGACCGATTTCGACCTCCTAGCTCCTTTCGTTTTGATGCGTCTTAGAGTTTTATGACGATCATGAATATATATACTTTGTAGCGTCTCAAGTCGGGATTTCAAGGTGTTACAAACGTAATGCAAACTTAGTACACGCCATCTTGTGGGCTAGAGTATACAAATGTTGTAAATTAATCTCTGAGAGAATTCTTATTATCAGAATTATATTGCGAGATTTTATGAGGATCATTTCTGTGGAAGATCTTAACCCTCTAGATCCACTCTTTATGGGTCGCTTTCAGCATTTTTCGAAAAAGTTCTAAGAAAAAACAAGTAAGGAAAGGCTAAAGTCGGTCGGGCCGTCTATATAATACCCTACACCACTCCCTCGCTGGGTTCAGTACCAGGTGTTTCATGGGAGCAAGTTCATGTAATTCATATAAATTATACAGTTTACCATAAATTCATCTTTAGTCATATTTAACGAATATGGTTAAAAATACAATAATGCTTACAATTTTTCGGCAGACAAATATAAATTATAGGAGGCCTATAACAATACTTGGGGCCTGGTCCAAAACATGGGCCTATATTTTTCTCCTTCACGGTAGGTATTCATAGTTGAAATATATCATGATCCGATGTAAGACGTAGTTTCTAGAGCTGTATTAGAGTAGAATGGGGCCCCATTTGGGTGATTCCAAAGAATGGACGAATATATTTGACTTTGTATTCTTATTTGAAATATAATATAATCTGCAAAATTTGAAAAAAAAATCCGATGTAAAATTTGCGTTCTTGATGGGTAAAAATTAAAATGGGACATTTGTAAGGGCTCTACATTAAAAAGTGGGCCCATATAGATCACTTTCAAAGTAGGTATTCGTAGAATGAAATATGAATCTATATATATAAAAGAGTTGCGTTACTGACTGATTATCATTGACCAGCCCACAGACCAAACGGCTGAAGCCAAGCTCCTGAAATTTTCAGGGTAGTTCCCAAATATGACGTAGACGTCGACTAAGAATGGGTTTTACGAAATTCGTACCTTTAGGGGGTAAAATGGGACAAAAAGGGATAAACATCGAACCTTCGTCCTGACTAAACGGCAGTAGCTAGAAACATGAAATTCGGTGTGTTCCTTGCACTGACCATGCAGAAGAGCTACAAATAGGGATTTTTCGAAATTTGTACTTTAAAGGGAGGAAAGAGACAAAAAGGGATAAAAATGGTACCAATTTAAGAATTGCAGCTAGAATCGTGAAAATCGGTATTTACATTCCTCTGACAACGTAGACTTGCAATATAAATTGATTTTTCGAAGCGGGACAAAAAGGGATAAAAATGGTACCAACTAAAGTATTGCAGCTAGAATCGTGAAATTTGATATGTAAGTTCTTCAGCCCATGTAGAAGCGCAGTAAAAATTGATCTTTCGAAATTTATACTTATAAGAAGTGAGCGGGACAAAAAGGGATGAAAATGGTACTTATTTAAGTATTGCAGTCGCGAAATTTGGTGTGTAAATTCCTCTCACCACATAGAAGCGCAATATAGGTACATTTTGTACTTTTAAGGGTTGCGCGGGACAAAAAGGGATAAAAATGGTACCAACTAAAGTATTGCAGGTAGAATCTTAAAATTTGATATGTAATTTCTTCTGCCCATGTAGAAGCGCAGTAAAATTGGATCTTTCGAAATTTATACTTATAAGAGGTGAGCAGGACAAAAAGGTATAAAAATAGCACCAACTAAATTATTATAGCAAGAATCGTGAAATTTGGTATGTCAATTCCTCTGATCCATTAAAATTGGATTTTTCAAAATTTGTACAAAAAGGAATAATAATGGTACTAATTTAAGTATTGCAGCTATAGTCGTGAAATTTGGTGAGTCAATTCCTCTGACAACGTAAAAGAACAAATCCAAATTGATTTTTCGAAATTTGTACTTTTAAGGGATAAAAATGGTACCAACTTTAGGATTACAACTAGAATCATGAAATTTAGTTTGTAAATTCCTCTGACCATGTAGAAGCGCCATCAAAATGGATTTTTTTTTTTCGAATAAAAGTTTTTGTTAAAAACTGGGTAGAAAATGATAAAAAATATATATATATTTATATTCAGCTAAAACAGTGCACATCGACAAGCACATTTCTTTGGCTGTATATGAGTGCTATGTTTCCAATTTACTATTTTAGAAAAGAAAATCAAATAAAAATGAGATGGATAAAACTAATAACAAATATCTGGCTTTTTCGCTTGCGAAGCAGCGGGTACTGCTAGTATAATATAATCTGCAAAATTTAAAAAAATTCCGATGTAAAATGTGGATCCTAGAGAGGTAATTATTCAAATAGGGGCCCACTTGGAAGGACGCTACATTGAAAACTGGGCCTTTATAGATCACTGTCAAAGTAGGTATTCTTTATTGAAATATAATATGATCTGCAAAATTTTATCAAGATCCAAGGTAAGATGTGGGTTCTAGAGCGATGTATGGGGGCTATTCCCAAACATTGACCTATATATCTGGCTTTCAAAATACGTGTTTCTAGTATAAATGTAACATTGCGTGGAAAATTTGATCAAGATCCGATGTAAAATGTGCATTTTAGAGCAGTAATATTGGAAATCGGACGTACATTTGTATGGGGGCTATATCAAAACTTGGACCCATGTCGTCCACTTTCCCGTGAGCTGTTTCTAGTTCAAATAAAACACGATCCTGAAAATTCGTGGTCATGATCCCA
This sequence comes from Polietes domitor, assembly GCA_947397865.1. Classification (NCBI taxonomy): domain Eukaryota; kingdom Metazoa; phylum Arthropoda; class Insecta; order Diptera; family Muscidae; genus Polietes; species Polietes domitor. Next base: position 43,604 of record CANDYM010000736.1, read on the forward strand.
TGTAAAATGTGTATATTTGTATGGAGGCTATATCTAAATCTGAACCGATTTCCTCCAAATTCAATACCAATCGTCCATGGCCAAGAAAAGTAACGTCTGCCAAATTTCATGACAATCGGACCACAATTGCGACCTGTAGAGTGCGAACAAGGTTAGATGGACAGCAGACGGACGGACGGACAGACAGACATTGTTAAATCGACTCGGCTGGTGATTCTAAACCGATCCGTATACTTAAAGGTGGGTCTAGCTCGATTATTTCTTGGTGTTACAAACATTTGGCGCGAAACTAACTTATAATACCCTAGTCCACGAAGTGGTGTAGGGTATAAAAATTGTCGGATAATTTCAGTGGGTATCACCAAAGACACCAACCAACGTTGTAAATAAAGCTCTCTACGCTTAAATTGCAAAATTGCACGCCAACTTACAAAATTCGTCCATGTTTTTTGAAAGATCGATATTTTTCGACAAAAAATGTGGGTATTTCGGTAGAGCACGATAAAGAAAAAATACATTTTGAACATTTTTGCAAATTTTCATTTTCGCGGTAGATATGGCTAAAATGAATTGTAGGCCTGAAAATTATGTTTTGTAATTTTCTCGCGATCTATCCAAAGGTTTGGACCGAGTTTTAGGCATGCTAATTAAAAAATTTCGTTTATTATTTCTTATTACAGAATTCTGGTCGATGTTTTCCCTGTTATTTGTGGCTTCTGCGACCAGTCAGTCTACATATACTGCATTCACGTAGACTTCAGCAGGCAAAGGCTTGCAATTCATATTCATAGAGACATGTGCAGCAAATAAATTTAATTTTCTCTTCCCTTGCAGCTCAGAGTTATAAATAAAGCACATTAAATCGAGTCAGTGACATTATTTGGTAGCTCATGCAAAAAAAATATATCCCCGTGTGTTTCAAGTGTTAATACCAAACCAATAATAAAAAAGAAAAAAAAAAACGAAACAATAAATTTGTTACATATTCACAATTCCATCATCATTCAATCGGTGGTGTGGTTGAAGCTCAGCATTCAGGCTAACAATAGTGGCAAACCGCAAATATTTTCACAACCCCCATTGTTTTGCAATCAGGCCCGAGTGCCTGCCAGACGGAGGCTGTCAAAGCCGCATAAACATTCGCCTAATATCCTGGGAGCGTAAAAGTTTAATCAAAATTCAATTCAATCCTGTGAACTTTCAATAAAACCACTGGCCTAAGTGGCACTTGTGATTAACAACTCGATGAGGTTTTGCCCTCAAAACAGGACGAAACGAAAAACACACAAACACACACATAGCCAACAATGAAAACTAGCGCATTTCGAGGGCTGAATATGAACACACACTCAATCATATGAACACTTTCGCACACACACGCGAAAAGGAATGGCTAACAGTGGTTTCAAACATAATGGCTGGGGTAAAGAAAATGTATTTTTTATATTTTTAAAAAATCCCAAAATCCCTTCTCGCCTATATATTTACCCTCATGGAGGGAGTGAGAAGTTTTCCTGAGTTGCTTTCCTTTGGCCGGGCTACGCAGAGTAAAAGATTTCTTCCATTAGGACGTAGTCAGTGCAATTCATGATGGAGAGTGGCCCGTGACATTTTCTAAAGAAATAGTTTTATTTTCTGTTCCTAAATTCTCTTGTCGTGACCACTGTGCAACGTGCCAAAAGGACGCACAGGAAAATGCTACAGTTGCGCAATTGTCGAGTGTTTTTGACGAGACTGGCGAGTATCCTTTTTTGCTGCTGTTTTTTGTTTCTGTGGCTAAACAGCGTCATCTGTGTGAGTGTGTGCGCATGCGTGTGTGTGTTCGTGTAAGCTGTCGCCGTGTTTGTTCGATGGCCAAACGAAAGCTTCTTTTGTCAAAGTCGATTTGTTACATTTCTCAAGTGCTTGTCCTGGCATCATTGTAAACTTAATTTTATTTTCCCTGCTCGCCTTTGTTGCCATAACCACTTCACGCACTCCTCTACCTTTTGCGCTCCTTTCTCCTCGTCACACAATTCCAAAAATTTCGATTGAATGATTGCAGCAGCAGCATTACCTTTGTGCCTCTGTGTGTGAGTGAGTGTGTTTATGTGAACTTTGACTAGCCATCGAGTAGTGCCATGGAATGTGTGGTGCCGTCCACATCCCCTTTGCATCGACACATCGATTTGTTCCTGGTGCCTAGTGTAGATGTAGGAACAGAACATGTGTTCCTCGAGTTCGTATGTGTTCGCTTGTTAGGGATGACGTGTACGGCGGCGCACAGTGCTTCCGAACCGAATCAATAATAATTATAATAAGAGTGTTAAATAAATCAAGTCACTGTGGATAATTTTAATCGAATGTTTATTATGTGAGAACGAAATGTGAAGGACCATTAAATGTTTAATTTCCTAGAATCAATTACCCTGCGCACTCGTCCTCTTACCACTATGATATCACCATCAATAAACGTAATACACCAATACCCAGAAAAATGCTGAACAGTTTAATTATTATACCCTCCACCTCCAGGAAGGGGGTATACTAACTTTGTCATTCCGTTTGTAACACCTTGAAATATCGACCTGAGACCCTATAAAGTATATATATTCTTGATCGTCATAAAATTCTATGACGATCTAGCCATGTCCGTCCGTCTGTTGAAAGCACGCTAGCATCTAAACGAAAGGAGATAGGACGTTCAAATTTGTGATTGAAACGGGCCAAATCGGCCAAAAGGGAAAAAAAATTTCCCTCACAGGGACTACAAATACCCATAATACTCCCTAATATTTTAGCGTACTTGAGCATATTTTTTGAATATGTCTGTTTATATTTGCTTGATATTTGGTATGCGCATTCCGCTTATAGCAAAAACGTGCACCATAAAGTGATTGTTATTTGTAGGAGGTGAAATGGGGACAAAAAAGGGATAAAAATGGTACATATTAAACGACAATAGGTTGAAACACGAAATTCGGTGTGTACATTCCTCTAATTGAGTAGATACATAATCTAAAAGTATTTTTTCCAAATTCGTACTTTTAAGAGGTACAATGGGAATAGAGGGATAAAAACGGTACCAACCAAACTGCTGTACGTAGAATAATGAAATTCGGTGTATACATTCCTCCGATAGCATAGACAAGTAAAATACACGGATTTCTCAAAATTCGTACTTTTTGGGCTTAAAATGAAAAAAGGGGATAAAAATAGTATCAATAAAATGACCGCAGCTAGAGTCATGAAATTCGGAGTATACATTCCTCTGACTATGTAGACACGGAAAATAAACAGATTTTTCGATATTCGTACTTTTTGGGGTAAAAATAGAAAAAGGGGATAAAAATAGTACCAACCATGAAAAATAAAAGGTTTTTTTTCAAATTCGTACTTTCAAGTGATACAATGGTACAGAGGGATAAAAATAGTACCAACTAAACGACTACAGCTAGAATGATCAAATTCTAATTGCGTAGAGACGTCAAAGGGGGTAAAGATGGAATTCGGTGTATACATTCCTCTGGCTGCATAGACACGCGAAATAAAAAGTTTTTTTTTCCAAATTCATACTTTTTCTTTTACGGCAAAGTTTGGTTGAATCATGAAGTTAGGTTATTTTGCACTATGCACGTCTGATGGATTTTCAAAATTTGTACTTTTGGAATTAAAATAGAATGGCAATACAACCAACTGTAGCACCCACTATCTGCCATTATTTATGGTATTTAAGCTTTTTGAAAATATAAATATAAGAATATTTATTTTTTTGATTTGAAATAAATAATGGTTTGAAATAATTAACATATTATATTTATTTATAAAATTATTTTTTCAATATTTGTATTTGTTTTGGTTTGGCTATATTAAAAACTTTATATTTTCCTGTAATATTACTGGACTTCTACGAAGACCGACAACCTCTGTGGAATGCAATCCATGGTGGAGGGTATATAGTTCGGCCGGGCCGAACTTAACGCCATTTTTACTTGTTTTTCAATAAATTCGAATATTCCTCTTTAAAGATCTATCCCAGCTACACATATCAAATAACCGTACAACTATTTTATATGAAAAAGACTAGCCCAGCGGGAAAAGTTGTAAGGCCTCCCCTTCTAAAATGACTTCTCTTCGGATCCGAATCACATTCCTGCATGCCTTCTGAAAATATGCATTCCAGAAGGCCTTCTTCGCGCATGAAAAAAAATTCGGCTCACATTCTCACCTAGCTTCTCTAAGAAGGCGTACTCATCAGCCTTTAGAAATTATTTTCATTCTTGACTGCCTTCGTTGTGAACACATTTAGAAAGGTCTTCTCGTTTTATATTAGAAATATCCAATGGACATTCTTCATTGTCTTCCTTTAGAAGGCCTGTTAGCATGCTGGGTGAATGAAGGCAGTACGGATGGTATCGATTTTATTATTTTTAAGACTTTTATGAAATATATTTTCACAATTCTCCTGATTTATACTCAATTAAAATACGTTTATTTCAAATAAATGAAAATTATTACATAAAAACAAATACACATATTGAAATAAATAATTTTATAAATTTATAAATATAATATTTTTATTATTTCAAACCACGCTTGTAAGGGGAGGGTACCAATACGTTTATACTATATATATATCGAAATAATACTTAAAGTCAATTCAAAAAGTAAATATAAGACAGCAATCTTCCAAAAAGCTTAAACACTACAGGTTGTATTTCCATCCTATTTTAATTGCAAAAGTACAAATTTTGGAAATCCATCATATCTCACGTACAAAGTGCAAGATAACCTAACTTAATGATTAAAAAAAAATTAAAATACAAATTTGGAAAAATATTTTTATTTTGCCTGTCTATGCAGTCAGACGAAGGTGTACACCGAATTCCATGATTCTAGCTGCGGCCATTTGGTTAGTACCATTTTTATCCCCTTTTTCTCATTTTATCCACTTAAAAGTACGATTTTCTAAAATCTCTTTATTTTATGTGACTACGTAATTAGAGATATGTACACACCGAATTTCATCATTATAGATGTAGCCGTTTAGTCGGTACCATTTTTATCCCTCTGTTCCCATTGTATGCCTTGAAAGTACGAATTTTGAAAAACCTTTATAATTTTCGCGTCTACGCAGTCATAGGAATGTATACCCCGAATTTCATAACTCTAACTGCGGTTATTTGGTTGGTACAATTTTTTCCCCTTTTTCCATTCTAACCCAAAAAAAAAACAATAAAATTTTTACTTAAACTGAGGAAAATTTCACTTGAGACAAGGAAAAATTAACTTAACATAAGTTTAATTTAACTAAAAATAATTCAAACCAATTATTTTGCTTCAGAGTATGCTAATCTAATGTAAGAAGTGACAACATGAGCTATTTCTCAAAAGTTTCATGATACATCTGCCATAAAGAGTTGAGCTATTACTCAGCTTCAGTATTTTTGCATGTAGAGTTTTTATCACCTTTATTTTCGTTTCCGACTACTGTGAAATGGTGGTGGCGATGGTGATGATGATGATGAGGGCCACAAGGCTACTATGACTATGGCGATGAGTGCATTTAGCCGCTGCATTGAATTCAACAGTGAATATTTTGACATATGGCCTCGTTTGGTCGCAGAGTTATTGTGTGTTGTGCGATATTTAAAGGAAGGTGTTCTATTTGTGTTACATGATCACGACCTTCCATTCATCCTTCCTTCCTGCCTTCCGTGTCGCTTGTATACGGGGTTTGGTGCATTTCAACGTATGGACGAGACTACCACTTTTACTCACTCACATACGGTGGCCGTACTTTACAGTACATTCCGTACAATTTTCATCAACAACCTCATCATCATCATCGTCCTAGCCTCATCAGCGCTTCAGCCCTTAGGTCGACTCGGTTGATGAAGTTATTTGATGTTTGATTGCCAGGAACAACATCAGCAACAAAAAATGACGCTGCGGGATTTTTATTGATATCGCGGCGCAGTCGAATGAAATTTTCCCAGGATTCCCACCGTGTGATGCTCTCTTTCACTATTCACTTGCGTGTTTAGATCATATTCATTAACAATAAACCCCACTCTATTATTGTTGTTGGTAATTTGATAGAAAGAATGAAAAAAAAAACATTCAAAATTTCAGGTGACATCACCTGATGGCCGCTGTAATTATGACCTAAATGCTCTGTGACAATTCGTATTCTTTCAGGCCAGAACTCTGCACCTGCTAACTTATTTAATCAAAGGCTAAAAAGTTTACAACTTTTGTGTGTGGGAGGGTGGTAGGGCTGACTGGCCGACTGACTGAAAGTGCAGGTTTACCAGGCCATATGACACAGCACCGGAAGTGAAGACAAACATTTAATCATTGTCAAGCAAAACATAGTTATTAAGTATTTCAAAGCGAAGAGGGCGCATATTTTTGGTAAAATATCAAAAATAAGTTTAAGCCAAGAAAATTTAACAACCTGGAGGCAACATAAGATGAGCAACATTTTTGGATATAAATTAAATGGATTATGCGGATTATCCTCCAAATATGGGAAATAATTTAATAATAATTTCCGCTTTCAAAAAGTGTTTAATGAAATCCAAAATCTAGACAAGGACTCTTATAGACCGGGACTTAAAAAGCATGTCCAGTGCTCATTAGACGTGGGATAGTATTGTACGGGAATTTTAGGAGTTCGATTTGGATGCGCTAGAACCACCTATTTTATGAGCTTCGGAAAAAATTCATGACCCAAAAAATGGGGGTGGTGTGGTGAGGTGTAAGTGGACGCTCATCGGGGTCAAAGGTGAGGGAAAAGGAGTAAAAATACACAAAAAGTCCCAAAACTGCCTCGGAGTCGCCCCCATAGGGATTAAATGTAAGACCGGAAATTACCTTACTTAAAATAGACTGGTCTCAGGAACCAATAGCATCAGGACGACTAATATATGTACTTCTATTCCAAACATCCCAGACGTACAATATTCAACACCGCGTCGAGTTTAATCAACAGAGTTCTACAAATTAGTGACAAGGAGTTCCATAGAATAAACAAACTGAAAATAAGGACAATATTAAAGCTGAATGACTTCCCCAAGAATACCATCGAAGATCTATTAAAACGTGCTTATTGCACGATCGTAGAGAAGAGTACGAGGATGAACCGCAGAAAATCTATAAATCCATGACGTATGTACCAGGACTCCATGAAAAATTACAACACTCCGATATTTATGACAAAGAAAAGTATGAATTGGCCCATAAGACTAACAATACGGTAGTACAAGTATTTACTAAGACAAAATCAAACAAGTAAGAAGGCGTTAAGTTCGGCCGGGCCGAATCTTATATACCCTCCACCACGGAGTGCATTCCACAGTATTACAAGCAGATTAAAGGATGCCGACATAGACGTACAGAACAATATTACGAAAATTGTGATATGTTTATGCACATTACTATATTTGATTTCTATTTCAAACTATACACACAAGGTGATAAGAAAAGTATAAATTTTAAAGATATCCCCACACGCCCCATTCTCCGCCCAAATGTACAAATTTGGAAAAAAAACCTTTTTGTTTCGAGTCTTCATAGTCAGACCACCGAATACACACCGAATTTCATGATAGTACGAATTTCGAAAAATCCCTCTATTTTACGTGTCTATGCAATTAGAGGGATGTACACACCGAATTTCATGATTCTAGCTGTTGTCGTATCATTGGTACCATATTTTATCCCTTTTTGTCCCATTTCGCCCGCTACAACTTTTATTTTCTTTGAGGTGCTTCCAAGCTACAAGAGGAATGTCCGCAACAAATTTTAACTGTATGAAAATAAGAAATTTAATTAATAAGCCAAGGCTACCAATATTTGTATACTATATATATAATGGATATAATACTTCAATTCATAAAGTAAATATAAGGGAGCAATCATAAATACACTAAATATTGGGGGACAGAGAGTGTATTTTCAGCTACAGTCCTTTGGTTGGTTGTATTTCCATCTATTTTAAATTCAAAAGTATAAAAGTAAGAAAATACCTTATCTCTCACGTACACAGTATAAGACAACTTCATGATTCTACCATTTTTTATCGTAAAAGCAACAAAATAAAGTACGAATTTGGAAAAAAAATATTTTACGTGGCTATGTAGTCAGAGGAATGTAGACACCGAATTCCATGATTCTATCAGCGGCCATTTTGTTGGTTCCATTTTTTCCCCTTTTTCCAATTTTGCCCCCTCAAGAGTACGACTATCTAAAATCTCTTTATTTTACGTATCTACACAATCAGAGGGACGTACTCACTGAATTGCATCATTCTAGCTGTATTCGTTTAGTTGGTACTATTTTTATCCCCTGTAGCCATTGTATCCCTTGAAAGTACAAATTTGGAAAAAACCTTTTATTTTTCGTGTCTACGCAGTCAGAGGAATGTATACTCCGAATTTCATGATTCTAGCTGCTGTCATTTGGTAGGTACTATTTTTATCCCCTTTTTCCATTTGAACCCCAAAAAGTACGAATTTTGGAAAGTTCTTTTATTTTACGTGTCTACGCAACCAGAGGAATGTATATATCGAATTTCATTATTCTAGGTGCAGCCGTTAGGTTGGTACTATTTTTATCCCTCTACGAACTTAGAAAAAAAAAAATACTTTTATATTATGTATCTACTCTATTAGAGGAATGTACACGCCAAATTTCGTGTTTCTATCTGTTGTCGTTTGATAGGTACCATTTTTATCCCTTTTTGTCCCATTTCGCCCCCTACAAATAAAAATCACTCTATGGTGCCCTTTTATGCTATAAAGGGAATGCGCATTGCAAATATCAAGTAAATACTAATCAGACCAAAAAGCAATAGACAAACCAATTGAACAAAAAACAGCAGCCCACTGTACATTGACTGGACATAAACCTAACTTTGACGATGTTGAGATATTAGTGAAAGAGAGAAATTATGCGAGATGATATACGTTAGAAATGTTACATATTATTGACGCCGGAAAAAAGACTCTATTACAAGAGAGACCCGGACGGTTGCGCTAAAATTTACAGACACACTATTGACAAGCATAGACGTAGATTTAAGCAGTAGAGTAACAAAGCTTGTATTGTGAACAGTGGTTTTTGCGTTTTTTTTTTTCTCTGTAATTATTTTCGTTATATATAAATATTTTATAAATGTGTCAATTCTATAGTCAACTTTGTTTGTAATATGTTAACGTATTATACGTGTTTATTTGTACAGATCCATGAGGATGACAAACGAAGTTGGTCGAAATATCGGATTTTTTAAATAAAAACAAAAATTAAAATAAAAACCTTAATTTTTTAATTGCATGACACATAACCGAACAATAGCAAAGAATAAAAATTCTTTTTTTTCACCGCTCTTACTGGCCCAAGGAGGCCTCTAGTAGAATCAAATGTATGACCGACCTCCAATATTTTTTCAACCCTCGAATTTTCTCCGAACATACTTACCTCCTATATGCAACCCATACCAATTTTTTATTTTTTATATTTTTTTGTCATAACAGTAAGGCCCAAAATTGCTCCCTAGTCAACCCTAGAGGGAAGCCATATAAGATTGGCCTCGTTAATTTTCTCTCTCCAATATTTTCCTCAAACATACTTGTCCCCTATCTCCACTCCATAAGCCTTTCCTTCATTTAACGAATTATAAATAAGTAAAAACGTTAAGTTCGGCCGGGCCAAACTTTCTATACCCTCCACCATGGATTGCATTCCACAGAGGCTGTCGATTTTCGTAGAAGTGCAGTAACATTACAGGGCAATGTCACATTTTTAAGATAGCCAAACCAAAACAAATAGAAATATTGAAAAAATAATTTTATAAATAATTATAATATTTTTATTTTTTCAAGCCACGCTTTTAAGACAAGGCTACCAATACGTTTACACTATATATTTATCGAAATAATACTTCAAGTCAATAAATAATACTTCAACTAAGAAATATTCTTATATTTATATTTTCAAAAAAGTTTAAATATCATAAATATTGGTGGGTAGTGGGTGCTACAGTTGGTTGAATTTTCATTCTAATTTAATTTCAAAAGTACAAATTTTGAAAATCTATTATATCACGTACATAGTGCAAAATAACTCAACTTCATGATTCAACCAATTTTTGTCGTAAAAGTTTTATTTTGCGTGTCCATGCAGTCAGATGAATGTATACACCGAATTCCATGATTCTAGCTGTGGCCATTTGGTTGGTACCATTTTTATCCCCCTTTTCCAATTTTACCCCCTTAAGAGTACGACTTTCTAAAATCTCTTTATTTTACGTGTCTACGAAATTAGAGGGATGTACACACCGAATTTCATCATACAAGCTGTAATCGTTTAGTTGCTACTATTTTTATCCATCTGTACCCATTGTATGTCTTAAAGGTACGAATTTGGAAAACACCTTTTTTCGTGTCTACACAGTCAGAGGAATGTATACTCCAAGTTTCATGACTCTAGTTGCTGTCATTTGGTTGGTACTATTTTTATCCACTTTTTCCATTTTAACCCCAAAAAGTACGATTTTCGGAATATCCGTTTATTTTACGTGTCTGCGCAATCAGAGGAATATATACACCGAATTTCATTTTTCTAGGTGCAGCCGTTTGATTGGTACCATTTTATCACTTTATTCCCATTTTAGCCCTTAAAAGTACGAATTTGGAAAAAACTATTTTTATATTATGTATCAATTAGAGGAATGTACACACCGAATTTCATTTTTATCCCCTCTTGCCCCATTTCTCCCCCTACGAATAAAAATCACTTTATGGTGAACGTTTTTGTTATAGGGATAATGCGCATTCCCAATATCAAGTAAGTACAAGCAGACAAATTAAAAAACATGTTTAAATACTTTAAATATTAGGGGTTATTAGGGGTATTTTCAGTCCATGTGAGGGAAAAAATTTTCCCTCTGGGCCGATTTCGCCCACTTTCAATCCCAACCGATCTGTAACCATAAGACACATTTACGGAAAATTTCAACCTCCTCCTCAACAGACAGACGGACATGGCTATATCGTCTTAGAATTTTACCACGACCCAGAATACCAGAGGGAATTTTTTCCCCTTTGGGCCGATTTCGCCCAGTTGCAATACCAACCGATCTACGACTATAAGACGCATTTATGGCAAATTTGGAGGTCCGAGCTCCTTTCGTTTAGATGCTAGCGTGCTTTCAACAGACGGGCGGTCAGACATAGCTAGATCGTCGTAGACTTCTATGACGATCAAGAATATATGTACTTTATAGGGTCTCATGTCGACATTTCAAGGTGTTAAAAACGGAATGACAAAGTTAGTATACCCCCATCTTGGTGGTGTAGGGTATAAAAATTAAAAAACCTTAAGGGTTGAAGATACGTTCTGAGAACATATTGGGACTGAAAAAATATTGGGGGTTGGTCATACATTTTACTCCCCTTGAAGCCTTCTCGGGCACTAAGAGTGGTGGGAGCAAATTTTATAAAAATTAGTTTTTGTATGGAAGCCCCATTAAGGAGTAGGGATAGGGGGTAAGTTTGTTCGGAAAAATGTTGGGGAAGATTAAGAAGAAAATTAGTGGTAGTCGGTCTTACATTTAACCTAGATAGGGGCGACTCAGGTCAGTTTTATAACAAAAACAAGTAAGGAAAGGCTAAAGTCGGGCGGGGCCGACTATATAATACCCTACACCACTCCCTGCGTATGTACCTCGCTTTGACTACTAACCCAGGTATTTCATGGGAGCAATTTTATGCAGTTCATATAAATTAACAGTTACCATAAATTCATCTTAAGTCAACGAATATGGTTAATAATATGGTAATTGATCCAACTATCCGATAGACAAATACAAATTATACAGTAGTAATGGGATAAATCGGACCGACATTTCAAAAGGGGGCCTAAAACAACATTTTGGGGCTGGTCCAAAACATGGGCCTATATATTTCTCATTCACGGTAGGTATTCCTAGTTGAATCATATCATAATCTGCAAAATTTGATGAAGATACGATGTAAGATGTAGTTTCTAGAGCTGTAATAGATCAGAATGGGGCCCCATTTGGGTTATACCAAAGTATGGACATATGGGCATCTCCCAAACAAGTAAGGAAAGGCTAAAGACGAACGGACTTTCTATCTCATTACAATTCAATTCGGTAAAAAAGTGAAATCGGGAATGATTTTTGTAAATGTATGTGTTTGACAAAAAAATGTTAAATCGGAAAGGACATTTGTATGGGGGTTGAAACCTGGAACGATGTGACCCGCTTTCACCATGTATGTTTCTTGACGAAATATAAAATGTAAAGTTTGGCCAAAATCGGTTTAACATTCGGCAGCAACATTTGTAGGGGGGCTATATCTAAATCTGAACCGATCTTACCCACTTACGGCATTGGTGTTTCTAGTTCGATTATAAAATGTTGTGCCAACTTTAAAGGAAATCAGTGGTTTCTAAAGCGGAAAAAGAGAAATAGGGAGCGACATTTGTATAGGGGCTATATCTATATCTGAACCGATCTTACCCAAATTCTGCATACGTGTTTCTAGTTGGATTATAAGATGTTGTACCAAATTTAAAGAAAATCGTGTAAAATATGTGGTTTCTAAAGCGGAAAAAGTCAAACCGGGAGCGACATTTGTATGGGGGCTATATCTAAATCTGAACCGATCTTACCCAAATTCTGCATACGTGTTTCTAGTTGGATTATAAGATGTTGTACCAAATTTAAAGAAAATCGTGTAAAATATGTGGTTTCTAAAGCGGAAAAAGTCAAATCGGGTGCGACATTTGTATGGGGCTATATCTATATCTGAACCGATCTTACCAAAATTCTACATAGGTGTTTCTAGTTAGATTGTAAGATGTTGTGCCAAATTTAAGGAAAAACGGGTACAAGATGTGAATTTTAGAGCGGAAAAAGTCAAATCGGGAGTGGCATTTGTATGGGGGCTATATCTAAATCTGAACCGATCTTACCCACTTTTAGCATAGGTGTTTCTAGTTAGATTATAAGGTGTTAAGGCAAATTTGAAGAAAATCGGGTACTATATGTGCTTTATAGGACGGAAAAAGTCAAATCGGGAGCGACATTTGTATGGGGGCTATATCTAAATCGACTCAGCTGGTGATTCTAAGCCGATCGGTATACTTAAAGGTGGGTATAGCTCGATTATTTCTTGGTGTTACAAACATTTGGCGCGAAACTAACTTAGACCACGACCACGAAGTGGTGTAGGGTATAATTATACAAAATAAAAAATTCGTATGGGGGTCGGTCTTACATTTAACCCCTCTGGGGGTCGACTGCGAGGCAGTTTTGTGGCTTTTTGTTTATTATACACTCCACGAGAGTATTATGTCTTTGTGCATTTGTTTGTAACACCCAAAAGGAAACGAGATAGACCCATTGTTAATTATACCGATCGTCTTAGAATCACTTTCTGAGTCGATTTAGCAATGTCTGTCTGTCTGTCTGTCTGTCTGTCTGTCTGTCTGTCTGTCTGTCTGTCTGTCTGTCTGTCTGTCTGTCTGTCTGTCTGTCTGTCTGTCTGTCTGTCTGTCTGTCTGTCTGTCTGTCTGTCTGTCTGTCTGTCTGTCTGTCTGTCTGTCTGTCTGTCTGTCTGTCTGTCTGTCTGTCTGTCTGTCTGTCTGTCTGTCTGTCTGTCTGTCTGTCTGTCTGTCTGTCTGTCTGTCTGTCTGTCTGTCTGTCTGTCTGTCTGTCCGTCCATCTATTTTTGTAATCACGATACAGGTCGCAATTGTAGACAGAACCAAATGAAACTTTGCACAACGATGTTTTTCGGGATAAGGACGAACGCTATTTAATTTGAAGAAAATCGGTTCAGATTTAGATATAGCCCCCATACGAATTTCACTCCCGATTTGACTCTTTTCACTCTAGATACCACATATTACAACACATTTTCTTTAAAATTGGCAAAACATCTTATATTTCAACTGTAAATACCTGTGGTAAAAATGTGTTAGATCGGTTCAGATTTATATATAGCTCCCATACAAATTTCTCTCCCGATTTGACTTTTTCCGCTCTAGAGACCACATAATGTATCAGATTGTCTTCAGATTTGGTAAAACATCTTATATTTCCACTAGAAACACCCATGGTGAATATCGGTCAGATCGGTTCAGATTTATATATAGCTCCCATACAAATTTCGCTCCCGATTTGACTTTTTCCGCTCTAGAAACCACATAATGTATCAGATTGTCTTCAGATTTGTTAAAACATCTTATATTTCCACTAGAAACACCCATGGTGAATATCGGTCAGATCGGTTCAGATTTATATATAGCTCCCATACAAATTTCGCTCCCGATTTGACTTTTTCCGCGCTAGAAACCACATATTGTATCAGATTGTCTTCAGATTTTGCAAAACATCTTATATTTAAACTAAGAACATCTATGGTGAAAATAGGTCAAATCGGTTCAGATTTAGATATAGCCCCCATACAAATGTCGTTCCCGATTTGACATTTTCCTCTGTAGAAACCACATATTGTACTCGATTTTCTTTAAATTTGGCACAACATCTTATAATCTTACTAGAAACACCTATGCAGAAATTGGGCAAGATCGGTTCAGATTTAGATATATCCCCCATATAAATGTCGCTCTCGATTTGACTTTTTCCGCTTTAAAAGCCACATATTGTGCTCGATTTTCTTTAAATTTCGCGCAACATCTTATAATCTAACTAGAAACACCTGTGGCTAAAGTGGGCTAGATCGGTTCAGATTTGGATATAGGCCCCATACAAATGTCGCTCCCGATTTGAATTTCGCGCTCTAAAAACCATATATTGTACCGGATTCTCTTTAAATTTGGGACAACATCTTATAATCCAACTTGAAACACCTATGCTGAAATTGGGTAAGATCGGTTCAGATTTAGATATAGCCCCCATACAAATGTCGCTCCCAATTTGACTTTTGCCGCTTTAAAAGCCACATATTGTGCTCGATTTTCTTTAAATTTCGCGCAACATATTATAATCTAACTAAACAAAACTATGGTGAAAGTGGGTAAGATCGGTTAAGACTTAAATATAGCCCAAATTCAAATGTTGCTCCCATAAGTTTAACCGATTTTGGCCAAACTATACATTTTATATTTCACCTATTTCGATCCAGGTTTCAATATATCCTCATACAAATGTCCTTTCCGATATAAAATTTTTTGTCAAACACATACATTTACAGTATACAAAAAACCTTCCCGTTTTCACTTTTTCACCGAATTGAATTGTATTCGGATTGAAAGTGGAGTGTATCATAGAGTCGGCCCCGCCCGACTTTAGCCTTTCCTTACTGGTTTTTAACTTAATTTTTACCTTATTTTAGGTTTTTCGTTTGTACCTTATTATTTCGACAACTTTTTATACACTCCACGAGAGTATTATGTCTTTGTGCATTTGTTTGTAACACCCAAAAGGAAGGGAGATAGACCCATTGTTAATTATACCGATCGACTTAGAATAACTTTTTGAATCGATTTAGCAATGTCCGTCCGTCTGTCTGTCCAACTATTCTTGTAATCACGATACAGGTCGCAATTGTAGACAGAACCAAATGAAACTTTGCACAACGAAGTTTTTCGGGATAAGGACGAACACTATTTAATTTGAAGAAAATCGGTTCAGATTTAGATATAGCCCCCATACGAATTTCACTCCCGATTTGACTCTTTTCACTGTAGATACCACATATTTTAACAGATTTTCTTCAAAATTGGCAAAACATCTTATATTTGAATTAGAAACACCTATGCTGAAAATTGGTCAGATCGGTTCAGATTTAGATATAGTCCCCATACGAATTTCACTCCCGATTTGACTTTTTCTGCTGTAGAAACCACATGTTTTAACAGATGTTCTTCAAAATTGGCAAAACATTTTATATTTCAACTAGAAACACCCACGGTGAAAATGAACCAGATCGGTTCAGATTTAGATATAGTCCCCATACGAATTTCACTCCCGGTTTGACTTTTTCTGCTGTAGAAACCACATATTTTAACAGATGTGCTTCAAAATTGGCAAAACATCTTATATTTCAACTAGAAACAGCCACGGTGAAAATGAGCCAGATCGGTTCAGATTTAGATATAGCCCCCATACGAATTTCACTCCCGATTTTACTTTTTCTGCTGTAGAAACCACATATTTTAACAGATGCGCTTCAAAATTGGCGAAACATATTATATTTCAACTAGAAACACCCACGGTGAAAATGAGCCAGATCGGTTCAGATTTAGATATAGCCCACATACGAATTTCACTCCCAATTTGAGTTTTTCCGCTCCAGAAACCACATATTTTAACAGATTTTCTTCAAATTTGGCAAAATATCTTATATTTGCATGAGAAACATCCAGGATGAAAATGAGTCAGATCGGTTGAGATTTATATATAGCTCCTATACAACTTTCACTCCCGGCTTGATTTTTCCGCCCCAGAAACCACGTATTTTCATCGAATTACTTCAAATTGAGAACTTGAAGAACCTATTCTGAAATGGGATACAAATATTCTTCTCGATTTGACAAATTGAACCAGGACATATTAGCCTTAGATTAGGAAACATACAAAAATTCTTTTTTTTTCGAATTGAATTGTGTTCTGATAGAATGTGGAGTGTATCATATAGTCGGCCCCGCCCGACTTTAGCCTTTCCTTACTGGTTTTTTCCTTCACTTTTGATCCCGATGAGAGCGCACTTACACTTACCCCACTATCCCCATTTTTTGGCTCATGAATTAATTTTTCAAACCTCACAAAACTGCACTATCCCTCCCCTAGAGCTCATGGTAGTTGAGTTCAAATATATTCTGGTCGGTACTCTTGCCTAACAAGAGTCCTATTTGTGAAAATATTATTAGGTCTACTACCCTTAGAAATTATTTGCGTTTAACCACAAAATTGCTTAAAAATCACGGAGTAATTCCCTTAACTCAAGAGTCCTCGTACCCAACTCCTTAGTTCTCAACGTAACAGCTTTCTTCGCGTCTGTAGGCAGGACAATTGCTAATCAAAATCATTGAAGCGTAAGCGAAGCGACTTAGGCTCTTAAGATCATTTTACTCATCGCGTTTACGCATGAAAAATTAACTGATGATTTTCTTGAAGACAAAAGCAAATCCTGGCAAATCTCTTGCTGCCACTGCTCTGCAAATTTTTGGCTTCTCTTATTACTTAACAGCTAAACATCAAATGATCGCCAGGACATGTACAACAGATCCTTGCAGTGTAGCCTTATAAATACAAACCACGATGGAAGTTCTATGCATGCGAGTGAGTGTGTGATCGTATTGCGAAGTGTCATTCCTGTAAGTGTACGTGATGGTTTTTGACGAGTGGACCTCCTGGAGGTGAGAAAATATTACCCCGAATCCCAACAAAAAGCACTTATCTCTCATAGAGGACAATGTGATGTCGTCTCAGTTCGATGAAATGGCGTGGCGTGGATTAAAAAAAAACAACATGAACTCTCTCTCCTATCGACAGAGACTGTACAGTGTACACGATGTTTTTTATGACAATCGCTATTGTTTTCATAATCTTTGCTCAAGACTGCATATAAAATTTGTAGTATTTCTTAAAGGAATTGCTTGTTCTTAGACTACTGCAATTGCCCGCATTTTTGTTACATGTTCATATTCCCCTTGTTCACGTTGTGTTGTTTATAATGAAGTTCAAGTGTTAAGTTATTGTTTTGGGTTTTATTAGTGCGGAATGAACTCGATGATGGAAAAAACGATGCACAGTGTGATGAAGAGCATCTTCGGAGGTTATATTTGAAACGATGACCTCCGGCATTCACCATCATACATGGCTTATTCCCTAAATTTTATAAAATCTTTTGGCACATATTTCGCAAGAAAATGTGTCACCTCTTAAGAAAATTATCTTAATATTTCATTGAATTTCAAAAGAAAAACATTGGATCTGGATGATTCACTAACCCGGATGCCAAAGCTAACCTATTGGCTGAAATGTTTGCAAGGAATTCATCCACTTTCAACCATTCCCCGTGATCGAAAATGTATTAAGTTCTAACTCGGAGTTCTAACTCAGTCAAATCTTAATAGACAACCCACTTAAAATTACAAAAGAAAATATAAATGTCGACTTAGGCAACCTATTGATGTGAAATATATTGATGTTTTTTTTAATTTGGTATTCTACTATATGATGACGGCTATAGAAAATTGAATGATTGTATTTTGCTTTGAAAGTCGCATTTATATAAGTCAATTCCAGTACATGTGGCCATGCGTTCCTATAAATAACAATGAACAACAGCTCCTCTATTGTGCATCTTTAATGTGTCAAAGTAGGTAGAGTATTAGTATTCTTTGGAAGGATTATGATATTCAAGCCTCACATGAAAAGCTGTAATTGCAAAAATATTTATTAAATTCATCCATCTTATAAATTTTGGAAATGGATTCCCACTCCCAAAAAATTATTGTATGGGATAACAATTAGGGTGTCCAACCGCGATTAATCGAATAACTTTTGTCAAATATTTGTTCGAATAATAAAAAATCATGATTTTCGACTGGCCAATAGCTTCGGAATTATTTCAAATTTAAAGAATATTAAATTCATAGAAAAATTGAGGTTAACGCGATAATAAAGTCAGTTCTGTTATAAATCATATGATCCATATTCGAAAAAAGTCAATGGATAACTTCTGATATTATGCTCATTTAAGGGTAGGTTCTTTATTTTGATAAGATATTACGATTTTTGTCAACTTCTAATGAATTTCTAATTTGATATTACAATTTTAAATAAAATCAGATACGTATTAAACGTTTAATATATAGTTGAACTACCCGTAAACTTGCGTGTCTTGTCTATATAACTCTTATTAATTATATTTTATTTATGTGGACAATTGTTCGATTAATTGAATAACTCTCGACTTCATTATTCGATTAATTGGAAATTTTTTGTTTTCAAATAAACGATAAATCGAATAACATAAAAGTCTGAATAATTGGATACCCTAATAACAATATTAAATTATTGGAACTGTTGAACGAAGTGTGCACATTTATAAATTAATTTAATTAAGTTTTGCATTGTTCGAAAATGAATTCCTTCTCGATTACTTTATTTTGTAAATTCAAATCATAAAGTCTTACTTAATGTAGTTTGGAAACAATTGCTTTATATTAATGAATTGCCATATTTATAAGAATTGAAATCTCATTATAGAATTCTTGCAGTTTGTACATAGTTGCATTATCTTTCAATTTTCTTTTAAATTACATTCATGTTCTAAAAACCGAACTTACTTGGTAAGTCTACCATGTAAGTTCGGCTTCTTTCCTCTTTTTTTCCTTGGCGAACCAGGTGTCACTCCCAAATTGGTTTAATAAATTAGCAATTAATCCCCATTTTAAAATTTCTCGTTTTAATTAATTGTCGATTTTCTCCCAAACCTTTACTCATCATAATTGAGTACCCATAAAAGTCAACAGTGATACTGAATTGGAAGGGAGCAATACGTACTTTGAACATCATTGGACAATCAAGTGAATTGTAACCTCAATTATATTGAATAAGCAAATTCACCTCCATTCTGAACGAAAATATACAGGAACATTGGCTAATATTAACGAATATTGAACTACTTGCCAAAGAAATAAAAGAAAATCGTTCCTTTCGTTTTCCCAAAATTGTCATATAAATAGGGTAATCGAATGACAGAACGAGCCGGCAAATGCGCCGAAAGCCGCCGACCCATTTTGAACAGCGCCGCCGCCGCCGATAATTATGGTTCGGCTTGTAACTCTGGATGTATCGAAAGAAGCATTCAAATGTCTAGGCTCTCTGCAGCTACGTAATAAATACTTCACTCCCTCTGATCATCTTAATATCTACACTACCTACATCAGGCTAAAGATGGAATAAAACTCCCACAGGATCTTCCCTGGAGCTACTTGACCGTGTCCAGTGGAGGGCAATGTTGTTGATTGGTGACGGTAGGATATCGAATTCTATTGTTTCCCTAGAACACCGTCGTCATGTGGTTTGTGTGTCATTGTTTTACCAATACTTTCAAGGTGTTTGTTTTTCGGATATTCGTGTTCCTATACCGCCGAGATTAGTGTTGCAACTGAAATATTTGAAGTAGAAGATATAATCCAAAATACCAATTTTTCGAGTTCCATTTTTCTTCATATCCTCAGATAACCTTCTTTATTTATAATTCCGTTAAAAATATCAATTTTTCGAGTGTAGCCAAAAAGCGGCCATAATCAAACTTAATGTTCGGTTTTAGATAGTATGGAGAAAATCAAACGAAGAATTGGGACTACAAAATCTGAAACCGAACATTAAGTTTGATAATGGGCGCGTTTTGGCTAGACTCGAGAAATTGGTATTCTTAACGGAATTATGAAGTGAAAAATGGAAGTCAAGCGTGAAAAAACTATGTGTTCAGGGCAGCTTCAAATTTTATCAAGGCAATGATCCGAAACACAAATCACTTTTAATCCAGGAGTAGCTTCTTTATAACTGTCCTCCTCCCCAATCCCCAGACATGATTCCTACCGCAAATGTGTGCGATGGATTGGACCGCCGTATTCGCTACCACTCAATAACCTTCACATCCGAACTAAAAAACGATTACATGAAGAATGGGATATAATGCGAATTTCCTGTAGCAGAAAAATCATGGAAATTATGCCAAAACGTGAAAAAGGCGTTTCCCTACGCCTAATGACTATTAAATGTTCACAAAAGCACGTTTTTGTCTTATTAATTAACCTTTTTTAAGAAAAAAACCGAATATTAATGGCGCTGTGATTTTGGTGTAAATGAAATAATGAGTTATTTTATATTATTTATAATCAGTTAATGATTATTTTGTGGATTATGAAGCTCATCTAATGATGGATTAAGATTATAAAATAAAGTTTTATGTTTATATAACGTACATGGATACATTGGCGTTTGATCTTTCACCAATGCGAATGTCGAATATTAATGGGACTCACTGTATATGTTCTAATAATTTACGGATTTCGTACTTTTGCGAGATTTTCTTTAAATTTGGGAAAACGTCTCATATTTCACTTTGAAACGTTTGTGGTGAAAAGGTTCAGATTTATACAGCTCCCATACAAATGTCGCTTTTTCTATTTTAGAAACCACATACATATTAAAACCGATTTTTTTCAAATTTGCCACAACAACTCATATTTGAAGTAGCAACATACATGAAAGTGAAAGTGCGTCAGGTGGGCTCAGATTTATTCTATTAAATGCATAAGTTCCTTACAGACTAGCTAATCACTAGAAATAAAATAATAAATAAAAAATGTTAAATCAATATAACATTTTAAATTAATTTCGTTAAATTCTTTCATAGCCATTATAATTGGTTCATTAAAAGAATATTTTTTACGGCACATGGGCATGTTGAAGAACTCATTAAATCAAAGGAATCTAGCAGGTACAGTGAAGAAGATGTTACTGAGTAGAATAATAAGAATAATCTACAAGTCCACAGATCAATTCATATCAAAATACATGCATAACCGATTTTTTTGCTCTTCGATTGTATAAGTTTACATCAATTTTCATATGATGTCAATAGAATTGAATAATAAGGAGAAATTAAAGTATATTTAATCATTCTTTGTTGCACCTTCTCTTACGATTAACATGCGATTCATAATACGGACTCCAAACTATTGAGAATACTTAGTTCTAACAAACGTGGCATATAACATTAGTGAAATCTTTGCTATTTCTTCTGATGGAAGCCAATATGATCATTGAAAGTTAACTTATTAAAAACAAGTAAAAACGGCATTAAGTTCGGCCGGCCGATCTTTATATACCCTCCACCATGGATTGCATTCCACAGAAGGTGTCGATTTTGGTAGAAATGCAGTAGTATAACAGGAAAATATAAAATTTCCTGTAATTTTACAAATACAAAATATATACAAATATTTAAAAAAATAATTTAACAAGTAAGGAAAGGCTAAAGTTGGGTGGGGCCGACTATATAATACCCTACACCACTACCTGCGTATATACCTCGCTTTTATTACTAAACTTATTATGGAAGCAACTTTATGTAGTTCATATAAATAATAAAGTATACTATAAATTCATCTTTAGTCATATTTAACGAATATGGTAAATAATTGATCCAATTTTCCGGCAGACAAATACAAATTATACAGTAATAATACGATGAATCGGACCTACATTTAAAAGGAGGCCTATAACAACACTGGTTCAAAACATGGGCCTATATATTTCTCCTTCACGGTAGGTATTCACAGTTGAAATAGTCATGATCCGATGTAAGACGTACTTTCTAGAGCTGTATTCGAGTAGAATGGGGGCCCCATTTGGGTTATTCCAAAGTGTGGACACATACATTTGACTTTGTATTCTTAGTTAAAATATAATATAATATGCAAAATTTGAAAAAAAAAAATACGATGTAAAATTTTCGTACTTGAGGGGTAAAAATTAAAATGGGGCCATTTGCATGGGCTCTACATTAAAAAGTGGTTCCATATAGATCACTTTCAAAGTAGGTATTCTTAGTTGAAATATGACATGATATGCAAAATTATATCGAGATCTAATGTACGATGTGGGTTCTAGAGATGTAATCGAGTAGAATGGGGGCCCAATTTGTATGGGGGTTTCACCAAGATATGGACCCATATATTTGTCTTTCATAATATGTCTTCTTAGTAGAAATATAATACCAAATGCAAATTTTGATAAACTTCCGATGTAAATTATGGGTTCTAGAGGGGTAATGATAAAAATGGGTGCCATTTATAAGGGCGCTACATTAAAAAGTGGGCTCATATAGATCACTTTCAAAGTAGGTATTCTTAGTATGAAATATGAGTATAATATAATCTGCAAAATTTGAAAATTTTCCGATGTTAAATGTGGGTCCTAGAGAGGTAATAATTCAAACGGGCCCACTTGTAAGGGCGCCACATTAAAAAGTGGGCCTTTATAGATCGCGCTCAAAGTAGGCATTCTTAATTGAAATATAACATGATCTGGAAAATTTTATCAAGATCCAATAGAGGTTCTAGAGCGATAATAGTGTAAACTGGGGGGCCCATTTGTATGAGGGCTATACCAAAACATTGACCTATATAGCTGGCTTTCTAAATACATGTTTCCAGTATAAATGTAACATTGTGTGGAAAATTTGATCAAAATCCGAAGTAAAATGTGCATTTTAGAGCAGTAATATTGTAAATCGGAGGTACATTTGTACGGGGGGCTATATCAAAACATAGACCCATGTGGCCCACTTTCCCTTGAGCTGTTTCTAGTTCAAATATAACACGATCCTGAAAATTTGGTCATGATCCCATGTAAAATGTGTATTCTAGAGCAGTAATAGTGTAAATTATAGGGATATTTGTATGAACCGATATTTCAATACCAATTGTCCTTGGCCGAAAAAAAACTCCTGCCAAATTTCATGATAATCGGACCACAATTGCGACCTGTAGAGTGCGTACAATCTTAGATGGTCAGCAGACGGACGGACAGACAGACATCGTTAAATCGATTCAGCTGGTGATTATAAGCCGATACGTATATTTAAAGGTGGGTCTAGCTCGATTATTTCTTGGTGTTGCAAACATTTGGCGCGAAACTAACTTATAATACCTTAGTCCACGAAGTGGTGTTGGGTATAAAACAACACCAAAGTCTGAAAGTGTATCTACCTTTTGAATAAACATGCAATTAATTTAGTGTCTCGAATCTACAACATTTGAAACCCATAGTAACATTTATTAATATTCAACGGTAACATATTTAGTTCTGACCTTACTGCATGTCATGGACGCAAGAAGACTTTCTATAATATCTTAAGATTATTAAAACTGAAAGCACGTAGTAATATAATTTATGAATAAGATGAAAAATAGCAGTTCTAAGACGTTGCTCTGTGGAATTCCAGAAGAAACTTTTTAAAAACGTGATTATTATCAAACGATACAAAACGCATTCTGTTAAATAGATATGACTTTATTCATTTTAAAACGGATGCATGGGAATCCAAATTAGCTAATTTCCAAATAAAGACAGAGCGTATCACTCTATAAAACACACATTTCAACGGATTATCTTCAAATTGGCAAAACACGTTGTATTTGAACATGAACTCGAAATTGAACTCGGTCACGCTCGACTTTAGTCTTTCTTTACCTTTTGTTATAGGCCCTTTCAGTACTTGTGAAGAAAACTTTTTATACCCTCCACCTCCAGGATGAGGGTATGTATATTCACTTTGTCATTCCGTTTGTAACACCTTGAAATATTCATCGGAGACCCCATAAAGTATATATATTCTGGGTCGTTGTAAAATTCTAAGACGATATAGCCATGTCCGTCTGTCTGTTGAAAGCACGATAGCGGCCGAACGAAATGAGCTAGGAGGTTCAAAATTTTCCTAAATGTATCTTATGGCTGTAGATCGGTTGGGATTGAAACTGGACAAAATCGGCCCAGAGGGAAACATTTTTCCCTCACAAGGACTGAAAATACCCCTAATATTTAGAGTATTTCAGCATGTTTTTTGAACATATTAGCTTGAATTTAGTTGATATTTGCAATGCGCATTCCCTCTATAGCATAAAAGGGCACCATAGAGTGATTTTTATTTGTAGGGGACGAAATGGGATAAAAATGGTACCTATCAAACGACAACAGATAGAAACACGAAATTTGGCGTGTACATTCCTCTAATAGAGTAGATACATACTATAAAAGTATTTTTTCTAAATTCGTTCTTTTAAGGGGTTAAATGGGGATAGAGGGATAAAAATAGTACCAACCTAACGGCTGCACCTAGAATAATGAAATTCGATATATACATTCCTCTGATTGCGTAGACGCGTAAAATAAAAAAACTTTCCAAAATTCTTACTTTTTGGGGTTCAAATGGAAAAAAGGGGATAAAAATAGTACCTACCAAATGACAGCAGCTAGAATCATGAAATTCGGAGTATACATTCCTCTGACTGCGTAGACACGAAAAATAAAACGTTTTTACCAAATTCGTACTTTCAATGGATACAATGGCTACAGGGGATAGAAATAGTACCAACTAAACGAATACAGCTAGAATGATGAAATTCAGTGTGTACATCCCTCTAATTGTGTAGATACGTAAAATAAAGAGATTTTAGATAGTCGTACTCTTGAGGGGGCAAAATTGGAAGAAGGGGATAAAAATTGTACCAACAAAATGGCCGCTGATAGAATCATGGAATTCGGTGTATACATTCCTCTGACTGCATAGCCACGTAAAATATTTTTTTTTCCAAGTTCGTACTTTATTTTGTTGCTTTTACGACAAAAATGGTAGAATCATGAAGTTGTCTTATACTGCGTTTTTATACCCTCCACCTTCAGGACGGGGGTATATTCACTTTGTCATTCCGTTTGTAACACCTTGAAATATTCATCGGAGACCCCATAAAGTATATATATTCTGGGTCGTGGTAAAATTCTAAGACGATATAGCCATGTCCGTCTGTCTGTCTGTCTGTCTGTCTGTCTGTCTGTCTGTCTGTCTGTCTGTCTGTCTGTCTGTCTGTCTGTCTGTCTGTCTGTCTGTCTGTCTGTCTGTCTGTCTGTCTGTCTGTCTGTCTGTCTGTCTGTCTGTCTGTCTGTCTGTCTGTCTGTCTGTCTGTCTGTCTGTCTGTCTGTCTGTCTGTCTGTCTGTCTGTCTGTCTGTCTGTCTGTCTGTCTGTCTGTCTGTCTGTCTGTCTGTCTGTCTGTCTGTCTGTCTGTCTGTCTGTCTGTCTGTCTGTCTGTCTGTCTGTCTGTCTGTCTGTCTGTCTGTCTGTCTGTCTGTCTGTCTGTCTGTCTGTCTGTCTGTCTGTCTGTCTGTCTGTCTGTCTGTCTGTCTGTCTGTCTGTCTGTCTGTCTGTCTGTCTGTCTGTCTGTCTGTCTGTCTGTCTGTCTGTCTGTCTGTCTGTCTGTCTGTCTGTCTGTCTGTCTGTCTGTCTGTCTGTCTGTCTGTCTGTCTGTCTGTCTGTCTGTCTGTCTGTCTGTCTGTCTGTCTGTCTGTCTGTTGAAAGCACGATAGCGACCGAACGAAATGAGCTAGGAGGTTCAAACTTTTCCTAAATGTGTCTTATGGTTGTAGATCGGTTGGGATTGAAAGTGGACGAAATCGGCCCAGAGGTAAAAAATTTTCCCTCACAAGGACTAAAAATACCCCTAATATTTACAGTATTTCAGCATGTTTTTTGAACATATTAGCTTGTATTTACTTGATATTTGCAATGCGCATTCCCTTTATAGCATAAAAGGGCACCATAGAGTGATTTTTATTTGTAGGGGGCGAAATGGGACAAAAAGGGATAAAAATGGTACCTGTCAAACGACAACAGATAGAAACACGAAATTTGGCGTGTACATTCCTCTAATAGAGTAGATACATAATATAAAAGTATTTTTTCTAAATTCGTACTTTTAAGGGGTTAAATGGGGATAGAGGGATAAAAATAGTACCAACCTAACGGCTGCACCTAGAATAATGAAATTCGATATATACATTCCTCTGATTGCGTAGACACGTAAAATAAAAAAACTTTCCAAAATTCTTACTTTTTGGGGTTCAAATGGAAAAAGGGGATAAAAATAGTACCTACCAAATGACCGCAGCTAGAGTCATGAAATTCGGAGTATACATTCCTCTGGCTGCGTAGACACGAAAAATAAAACGTTTTTTTCCATATTTGTACTTTCAAGGGATACAATGGCTACGGGGCATAAAAATAGTACCAACTAAACGAATGCAGCTAGAATGATGAAATGCAGTGTGTACATCCTTCTAATTGTGTAGATACGTAAAATAAAGAGATTTTAGATAGTCGTACTCTTGAGGGGGCAAAATTGGAAGAAGGGGATAAAAATGGTACCAACAAAATGGCCGCTGATAGAATCATGGAATTCGGTGTATACATTCCTCTGACTGCATAGCCACGTAAAATATTTTTTCTTCCAAATTCGTACTTTATTTTGTTGCTTTTACGACAAAAAACGGTAGAATCATGAAGTTGTCTTTTACTGCATACGTGAGAGATAAGGTATTTTCAAAATTTATACTTTTGAATTTAAAATAGATGGAAATACAACCAACCAAACGACTGTAGCTGAAAGTACACTCTCTATCCCCAATATTTAGGGTATTTATGATTGCTCCCTTATATTTACTTTATGAATTGAAGTATTATATCCATTATATATATAGTATACAAATATTGGTAGCCTTGGCTTATTAATTAAATTTCTTATTTTCATACAGTTAAAATTTGTTGCGGTCATTCCTCTTGTAGCCACAAAGAAAATAAAAGTTTTAGCGGGCGAAATTGGACAAAAAGGTATAAAATATGGTACCAATGATACGACAACAGCTAGAATCATGAAATTCGGTGTGTACATCCCTCTAATTGCATAGACACGTAAAATAGAGGGATTTTTCGAAATTCGTACTTTTAAGGGAAATAATTAAAAAGAGGGATAAAAATGGAACCTACCAAACCGCTGAAGTTGAAATCGTGAAATTCGGTGTATACATTCTTACTATGAAGATCCGAAAAGGGTTTTTTCGAAATTTGTACATTTGGTAAGTAATGTTTGGTAGTAATGTTCATAAAAATATCACAATTTTCGTAATATGGTACTGTACTTCTATGGAATGCACTCCGTGGTGGAGGGTATATAAGATTCGGCCCGGCCGAACTTAACGCCTTCTTACTTGTTTCCTCTTCTGATTTGAATCCCAACTGATCTGATCGATCGATGCTATCGTGTAGACAGTCGGACAGGACTAGATCGCCTTAGAAGTTTTCTAAAGCGTGATTTTTTAGCTATTATCTTTTTGGCAACACTGGTGTAAACATCTGACGCAAGTTTCGTGTTTTGTTTCACTGTCAAATATCTTCAGTTTGGTATATAATTTAACCATGAGTCGTCTTACAAACGAACAACGCTTGCAAATTATTGAATTTTATTATCAAAATGCGTGCTCTGTTAAGAAGGTTCAAGAAAGCCGAAGATCCACTTCGTCCACGTAAATAGGCAGAATTGTAGATTTTGGAGCAATACATCTAGAAAAAGTCACAGTTTGGTGCGGTTTATGGGCTGGTGGCATCATTGGACCGTACTTCTTCAAAGATGATGCGAATCGTAACGTAACTGTGAATGGTGAGCGCTACCGTGAGATGATATCCAACTTTTTTTTTGCCCAAAATGCAAGAGCTTGACTTGCATGACATGTGGTTTCAACAAGACGGTGCCACATGCCACACAGCACTCGCAACAATGGACTTATTGAGAGGCGAGTTCGGTGAACATTTTATTTCACGTTCGGGACCGACCGGTCAATTGGCCGCCTAGATCGTGCGATTTAACGCCTTTAGACTATTTTTTTGTGGGGCTATGTTAAAGCTCATGTCTATACAGACAAGCCCGCTTCAATGGACGCATTGTAAGACAACATTGAAGCATTTATTCATGAGATACCGGCCGAAATGTTGGAAAGAGTATGCCAAAATTGGACTAAGCGGATGGACCATTTGAGGCGCAGTCAAGGTCAACATTTGCATGAAATAATCTTCAAACATCAAATTATATGGACCGTACTATCGATTCAAATAAAGATTTCATGCATTTTTCTGAATTTTATGTGTTTTTTTTTTGAAAACTTTCTTATAACTTTTAAAAAATCATCCTTTACTACCCACAATATATACAAACGGTGCATCCGATGAATTTTTCACTAGATTCTATGGTAGGATATAAAAATGTTAATTTTTAGGTGTTTCATAGCATTTAAATAAGAAAAATCAGGGTAATTTGACACTCTACTTTCAAGAGAAAGGTGGTAATTCGACCACTTCATATTTCATTTTGGTCTGATCAGCATAGTATCTTTACATGTGTACGTCTGTCCATCTTAATTGTGGGGGATATTTAAGTGTACTTAATAATGCCAGAATAGATAATATGTAAAAAAACGTTCAACCCAAGTTGCGAAAGGGCTATGTCCACGTTTTCCATCCAGAGTGGTTTGAGAGTGGATTATGCAATGATTGATAGTAGAGATATGGAATGATATGACACAACTTTCTTATCAATTTGCTGATATAATAAGAGGAAATGGGGATTGTCGTCTTTTGAGGAGCATATCAAAATCTGAACCGATTTTATGCCCAAGCCCTAATTTCATTGAACTGTGACATCATTGACATGCACCTAACCTAAAATCAGTCCTTCCACAAACAACTCCTTTCCACACCACTGTGCATTGTGTCATTCTACCTAGAACGTTTAACAAGTGTTATTCGATCTATAACTAATGGTTGGTTGCATGAAGTTGATAGCTTTATGCTGCAGAATCATGGCGATAGTGCGATATGTGGCAGTGTTTATTTGATGTATTGATGCTTTAAGTTGAGTTAAGTCTGTGCCTGCCACAAGAGGACCACCACGCTTGTACTCACGTTTGCGTGTGGTCGTCTCCTTAACTTCAAGATTTGCTTCCACATAATTCCAAGAAAAGCCATTGCATTGTCAATATAGAGCAACGTCTCCGTTGATAAACAAGTAGATATTAACCAGCAGCAGCATTAATTACTCAGAGCGGTTCGATGCATCCTTTTTGGTTGGATACACTAAGCGTCTTGCCGCATGCGTCCTTTGTTTGTTCTAATGAGTCTCATAATAACCCTCTTGTTTTGTTTTCGAAATTTTACAGATTTTCAACTTTGCCTTTGCCAACAATGCCGCTGCATGACGCGTCGGGGATGATGGCCAAATTTCTATTCGTTTTCATACGCCGCACATGAAAATTATGAAAAGAGTTTCTTCTTTTTTTTAATCTCCGTTCTGCGAATAACATTCGCCCACTAAAGTATGTTAAGCCTTAAATAAGGATGGATTCTTTGTAGGACATGCAAATGCAACAGTAACAACAACTAAAACAACACAACTCATTATGCAGTAAAATTAGCCGAGGTTTAGAGAATAGAAAGTAAAAACAGCTTAAACGATGCTAGCAATCCGCCTGTCTTAGTGTCTTACTGACTAAAATATGACATAAGCCGCAATTGTTCGCTCATATGTTGGCCCGAGGCCGCACAAAGGATAACAAATTATCTTACAGTTGCCATCTCGGCAAGGATAAGAAGCTGTCGGCTGCACGCAAAAGAAATTTGAGGTATCGAACATTTAGTTGAAGAAGAAATTCTGGTGACATACTCCGTGAAAGCGGTTGCTTTGACCGGTCGGATAGCCCTGTTATATGAGATGCCGTATTTCAAATCGACAGACCTAAACCAATTTGTTTTCTTCACTAATGCTCCGACTACAGCCATAGGAAGAAGAATGCCAGACTTCTCAAATCGAATTTTCCATTACAATCTAAACTTTTAGGATCGAAGTCTTAAATTCTATTCAAATAGGTGGCTTAAGACACTTCTTGACGCCGCCGTGGGAGCAGATCGAAGTCAATTGTTTCCGCAAGTCCACCTTTAAAGTTATGTTTTATGATAGTTTTGCCAAATTCGGAGTTATGAAGACTACATTGCCTCATCCATCTCCTTTTCCGTTTTATACTCTCCACCATAACTGCATCTTGTGTGGATATAACTCATCAGTGCAACTTCTGTAAAGAGTGCAATCCCTTTATCAGATAGAAATAGAAAATAATAGTATATAGCCAGGAATTCTCTAGATATGCTCAGAGACCCAAAGTCACGTCGTTTGAAAACTAGTTTATTTGAGAAATTTTAGATTGAAGCAAATGCGGACACAGCGATTTGCATAGACATTGCTGGCGCCTTTATAATGTTAATACAGATAATCTTATCAATACCAAGACCACTTCGAGGTTGTCCGGGAAGTAATAGACTGGATCGTCCATATGATAAGAAATAGATGGATAATAAATCGGCATTCTTATGAGAAACTATCACAAATAATCTACTGAGGATTCAATCCAGGCTTATATGCAGATAATGTAGTCATACTCTTGACATATGGAACGATACACCACCGGGATATTCTTTCGCCGCTCTCTTCGAATCCCGACAGAATCCCTGTAACACAAATATTCCGCCCAGAGATTCTTTGGTGGATGGTTCCCTAATAGAGATAACCTCTGGACATATTGTTGAGCAGATGGATTTAAAATGGACGGAATAACAAGTCTAGGAATCCATAAGGAGTACTTCACCTTAGAAAAATCATGCCTCCTCATGTACCATAATGTTAAGACCGATTCTCTTATCCATTCCTTAGATCTGTTCGAGGTTGTCCGGGAAGTAATAGACTGGATCGACTATATTCTATGGAATAGATGGATAACGTAAGGGCATTCCATCGCCATTCTTATGGGTAACAATCACAAATAGTCCATTGAGGATTCAATCCAGTCTTACATGCGGATAATGAAGCGATTCTCTTGAGGTATGGAGCGATACACCACTATGGTGTTCTATCGCCGCTCTCTACGAATCGGAGTGTTTTACCGACAGATTCCCAGAAAGAACAGTTCACGCAAACTCTAATACAAAGATTCAGCCCAGAGATCCTTGGTTGGATGGTGGAGATAACCTCTGGACTCTGAGATGGATCTGAAGTGGACGGAACAACCAGTCTAGGAATCCATATAGAATACTTCACTTAGGCAAATCATACTGCTCCCGAACCATAATATTAAGACAGATACTATCATTCAATCCTTAGATAACTTATTCTATCGCCACTCTTGTGGGTAACTACCATCAATAGTATACTGAGGATTCTAATTAAAGAAAGATTTAAACCAATCTGGTATGCAGATAATGTAACGATATTCCTGAGGTATGGAGCGATACACCACGGTGTTTCTATTGCAGTTCTAATGGTTAATTAATAAATAATGGTTAACTAATAACTAATGGTTAGCTAATATAAAGAATACTGAGGATTCTAACTGAAGAATGATTCAAGCCAGTCTGATAAGCTGATATTATAGCGATCCAGAAGGGCTACTTAGACACTTATCACATATTACAACTATGCTCGAGCAAGGAGTCTTAACGTAAACCGTAAACCCCCGAATTCTGTTTATTGACAGGAAAAAGAAGATATGAATTTTCAACGATCCAATATTCTTGGGGAAAGCGATTGTAATTGTCGAAAAATTTAAATAGCCGGGAGGAACCCTGCATCTATAACTAAGCTGGAAGGACCACATCATTAGCAGGACAGAGAAACTCCACAGATTGTGGGCTTTAAGGATAAGGACCATAGTTTCATTCGCTGATGATTGTCATTCATCCTCATTCCGTTATAGACCAAGTCTTCAGGAACAAGACGAGAGCAAAAGAGAACAAAAGCCGATTGATAGATGAGTCACCTAGCCAAGCTTTACTGGTCATTTCCGAATGAGGTCGAGTGAGCAGAGTAGATTTTAATGCACGTAAGGCACAATGCTTCGTATTGTCTCACAAGCGTCGCAAAGATCCAGTGGTGACTTCGATTCCATTAACGGTTTAGACATAGAACAATCAGAAACTCTTGACTCGTTGGACAAAACATGCATTTGATGTGTCTAAAGAAGCATTCAAGTGTCTAGGCTTTCTGGAGCGGCGTAATAAATATTTCACTTAGACCTTAGATGGAATACAAATCACATATATGGTCGGGAGTCCCAAGATCTTCCTTGGAGCTACTTAACCGCGTTCAGAGGACGGCGATTGTGTGGATAGGCGATGATAGGATATCAAATTCTATTGCTTCCCTCGATCAGTGTCGTAATGTGGAATGTGCTTCGCTGTTCTACCGATACTTCCATGGTGTCTGTTCTTCGGATATTCGTGATCTTAAGAAGAACTACTTCACTCCCTCTGATCTTCACAATATCTACACTAACCATATCAGACACAAGATGGAATACAATTCACATATATGATCGGGTATTCCAAGATCTTCCTTGGAGCTACTTAACCGTGCCCAAAGGAAATCGATTGTGCTGATAGGCGACGGTAGGATATCCAATTATATTGTCTTGTTGTACCAAGATCTTCCTTGGATCTACTTAAACGTGTCCAGAGGAAGGCGATTGTACTAATTGATGACTCGGTAGGATATCCAATTCTATTGTCTCCCTCGATCACCGTCGTAATGTGGGGTGTATGCCACTGTTCTATCGATATTGTATATCGTACCAATATATAAAAAAGACTCAACTAACATTTTTTTGCAAACCGATATTTTTGTTTATTATAACCGAACTTGTTGGGTTTTGTTAAAAAAAAACCAAAAATCTCGATTTGTAAAAAAATTTTAGTTGAGTCTTTTTTTATATTTTGGTACGATATGTGAAGTGAGAACATTCGGTAGAGATACGCGATACGCTCTTTGCAGTCAATTGCACAGTCGGCCGCACTACACATTACAGGTCGAATTCGTTCTTTGGCCGCGCGCAATCCATATATGAAATCGACTTTCATTCCCGCTAATTACTTTCCTCTATCGAATTCCTTATCTACCTTCCGCCGACGCAATGTACTGTATTTATAGGGGACATCCCATAAGATACAGATCAAGTATGAAGCGGTGATCTCAACTAAATGATGAATCGATCCAATGAATTTCATATGAAAATGCCAAAAATCATGGGCAAATCATGGACGATTTTCTTGGAATTAAAGTGTTTAACCGACAGAATCCCAAAAAGAACAGTTCACACAAAGTGTAATACAAAGATTCCGTCCAGAGATTATTCGGTGCATGGTTCCCTAAGTTGAGATAAGCTCTGGACATACCGTTACACAGATGGATCAAAAATGGGCGGAACAGCAAGTCTAGGAATCAATATAGAGCACTTCATCTTAGAAAAATCATATCGCCTCCCGAACCTTAACACTGCCTTTCAGACATGGGTTAAAGCGATAATGGAGTGGGTAAAATAAAATGAACAAGGGAGAGACTGAGAAACGTGAGAATCTGCAAGGATATCAGATCAGACGAAGTCACTAAACCTATAATGGTATTGTAAGGATAGATCATATAGGTGCCATGACAGTGTTTGATAGAAGGTAACGAGAAGATTGTTGAACTGGCAAGAGGAGGATAGAACTTCGAATCGGTAAATAATGGAAAACTTCAGGCCGCAAGCGTCTCTGGGACTTGTCGACAATGAAACCACAGGTCTGAGTTGAGTAAATTTAAGCTCAGCAGCTCGATGGGACTTCATCCGGGGCACTTACGCCTGAGGGCGCATCTAGGTCACATGGGGCGATGGATGATTGCATGAGTGTAGGGCGTGCGATAAGATACTGAAGCTGTGGAACACTTCCTTTGTCATTGTCCCCACATTTTAGAAGGTGAAAGCCCGTCAACCTTCAGGATCGATATAACTTAACCTGTAGCACCTTAGAGGCTCACTGTAAGATCGAGGTAAGACTGTTAAACTACGAATAAAATGATAAAACATTGAATCGGTCAACATGGAAGGAAGGTACGACCATTTTCTTATGGGGCGGACCTAATGAGAATGAAACCAGATGTCTGATAAGGTTGAGTAAAAATGAACTCAGCAGCACGATGGGGCTTCTCCCGGGTCACTTACGCCTGAGGGCGCATTTAGGGCATGGAGGGCATGCAGAGGAAACACCAAACACTTTCTTTTTTCTTTCCCGCCTTTGCGATGCTGAGAGCACGTCAACTTCCCGGTTCGGTACTATCTAACGTGGATCACCTTAGAGGCACACTGTATGATCGCTAAGGTAACGAGAAAACTGAAGAACTGGTAAGAAGAATATCAAACCTTGAATATGTCAACATGGCAGACGTTAAACCTTTCCAGTCGACGATTGGCAACTTCAGTGGATAATGTGGACACGCCCACGGTAGGCGTTACGGCCGAAGTCTTACGGGTGGGCCTAATGAGAGTTATACCTGACGATGGGACATCACCGAGGGCTCATTTACGACGCATAGGGCAATCGGACTTGGATGTTAGTAGGGAGTGAAGGAGAAGAAGAAGATGAGAGTGGAATACGCCAACTGCAGCACATAAATTGAACTGGGATTCGTCCAATGAAGGCGACGCGACCAACGTTTTATGGGCCGGACCTAATGAGAATGAAACCAGACCAGTAAGGTAGCAGTACGATGTGACTTCTCCGGAGACTCTTACCCCTGAGGGCGCATTTTGCGATCGGACTTGGATTATATTCCGCCATTTCGGTGTCTTCTCCACACGCCAAATGGCGGAACCCCGTCTTTAGGAGGCTGATGGTACGTCACCTTTCTGGATCGACATTATCTATCATGGAGTACCTTAGAGGCACAGGGTGACGTAAATTAAGGAATTTCAAGAACGATACAGATTTCTAAATAAGGGGAATGTTTCATTCTACTTTCCCTTGGTTTTTAGTTGGAGCGAACAACAGGTCGACTTGCTGGCCTAAATGTATCCCCAGGGCCATCCTGGTTGATGTGACTCCTCAACCTAAATGTGATACTGTTAAGAAAATAAACTTGTTCCAAGCGAATACACGACATCCTTCTATCTATCGCCAAATCTATACACCACATCCGTCGTCGAGAAGCCAACAAACAAGTATATAATTTTAGATGGAAGCCAAATGAAGATGGCCACCTTTTGTTTTTGACTTTTGCCGTTGCCAGGAGAAGCCAGATCGAACAAAGTCTCACCACACACCATACCACATTCGGACAGGTAGTTACCCGAGAGCGACTCGGAGACTTCGTGATCTTCACAACAAGACTTAATGAAGTGTAGATACAGTCCGTGAGAGGGGGAGAGTAATTTGTAAAATATCAGGATCAACACAGAAATAAATATAAAGAAAACAGTTACAAAAGGGCAGGATAATATTTTGGCTTAAAGACATTTTCATTTTTATTGTATTTGAAAACAAAAACAGCCAGCGCAACGCGAACTACAGAAGACAACGAATGCAAACGATCAAATGCGGGATCAGGGTTTGGTAGAAAGGGCCCCAGGCCAATGTCCTGCCGAGGTCTTAACCGTTTAGCAGAAGGGTAATCCTGCCCATTAAAACCCATTTGCAGGGACGGCGTTTTGTTTTAGTAGGTAATTGCCAAAGGATAATCGGCGAAATGATCCATGCCCCTTTTGGGCGACGAGGCGAACGGATGAACGCTACGGATCAACCGGAAGATTGAGCGGATGAGCAAACGGATATAGACGAACGAACGAACGAATGTTCGTGTGTTAAGTAAACACGCACACACAGACAACGAATTGACTCGTTCGCTCAACTCCACCAGCACGAATACACCTGCTTTATGTAAGCACCGCTTACTTAACTTATGCTGCCACTAGCGCGGATCAAGCCACCGGCCATCCGCATCATCCATCCGCAATCACTCCAGAGAGAGAGGGAGAGAGAACTTGCGTGATTTTAGTTAATCGTATCTAATGTCCACTCACTCGCTCGCTTAGGTAGCGGCAAAAGAGCAGTCGCAGAGCGTGCATGCTTCAAATCAAAGCTTCATTGAGTTCATCTCGCCAGGATTACTTAATCGCCCGCAACCATCGCGATGGTGCAAGACCTGCAGGGCGGACTTTGTAATGAATTAAAATATTTACGTGTAAAATCCCCGCATTTAAGAATAACTGGCAGAGTGGTGGCCAACGCAGTCTGCCGCGGTTTAAGAATGAAAATCATTGGATTTCACGGGCAAATCACTTCGTTCATGAAACGCGACACTGACACAATCTCGCGCGTTGTGATTCATAAGCTGCCCTGGCGGCCAGGCCAGTTCGAGTGGCAGATTAATTCTGCTGCGTTTAACCGCGTACACACCCACTTTTCCAGTTCGAGTTGCAGCACCAGCTTCTAATTTAGAGAGAATTTTCAAGTGGCCATGCTTAAGGTGTTGGTTGGCTGGTTGCACTCACATTGCACATTGCAACCGGATCTAAATTGGATGCTGTCGTACTTTAGTATTTAGCAATAATTCATAGCGATTTGGAAAAGTACTGCTGATCGTGTCGTGGCATGCTTTGGTCACAAAGCAATGGGCATGCGGGAACTTAGTGGCGATTTTCAAATTAAACAGAAGGAATTGATTTAATAGGGGACAAAGTCTCATTTCTGGCAAAGATTAGCCCAGTTCTTATCATCATCATGACATGGAACGCGTTTTAAACTTAAGACGAAGCTTATCTGTAACTTAGACACTGAACTGGAATTCAGATCTTGGTTTTAACATTAAAATGCATGATTAGAGCATGAAGTAACTTGTAACATAAGTAACCTGATTTTAAAATTAAAATACATGACATGGGTTGTTAGTTTGATAGACAAGTTTATACCACCCAAAAGAAAGAGAGTTAGAACAGTTTACTGT
Source organism: Polietes domitor (assembly GCA_947397865.1). NCBI lineage: Eukaryota > Metazoa > Arthropoda > Insecta > Diptera > Muscidae > Polietes > Polietes domitor. The sequence continues at coordinate 81,069 of CANDYM010000736.1, forward strand.
TACACTGATCTACTTAGAATCATTTTTGAATCGATTTAGCTACACTCCGAATGATAGTCTTCCTAAAATCCATACTTCAAATTAGGCCTTTTAACTAACCTTGAGTTTAGCTAGATTTTTCAGACTGCATGTGAAATCAATCGATTTCCGCTCAAGTTCGATTTACAAATATCAGATACCATACAAATTTGACATTTCATTTCAAGCTAATGCAGTTGAATGCAGTCTGACATAGTGAATGGTAAATCGATTCCGATTCTAATCGAGAATCGATTCTGAGGGCTCAAAGACGATTCTTTTGGAATCGATTACATGTGTCCAACTTTATACTGGAATCGATTATCGATGCTTGGGAATCGAAATTTAATTTAATGAAAAACACCCAAAATGTATGTACTAACTTTGTACGTACTTTTGGTGGTAACAAGTTGTGAAATTTAAAAGCTGCAATTTTATTAATTAAATAAAAGGAAATGACACTAAGTGTGGAATTGTTTAAAAAAATTGACAGTGGTTAGGAGCTTAATATGTACCAAACACTGAGGTTTTCGTACCTCCAAACAGACCAAGCATTTGGAAAAATTAAATTATTGCGTAAAAAATGCATACCAATCCTAGATTGATCGCTTGTAATCGAATTATCGGATAAAGTAGTAGACGATAATGATTTAACATATTATACAAAATATGCATAAATAAAACTGTCGATGGAAAAGTATTTTTAAGTGTTTATGGAAATATTATTTATACAGAATTGATCCATGTAGAAAGTTTTATTCAATATGGTGAGAGCGGCCACGTAAACCAAGATACTTTTCTATTATAATATTATTTATATTTCGTGAAATATAGTATTATATGTTAGATAAACACGAATTGTTAGTAACACCAATAAAAAATCTAACATATACTGAAAATACGGTGAATTAGTTCAGTCGATTTTTTCTTTATCATTGCTTTATCATTGGATATCATTTACATTTTAATATCAAGATCTTCGAGAAAATCTGATATATTCATACCACATACCACATTTGACTAATGAAACTATCAGCAGATTTCGAAATGTTAAATTTATTTTTAATTCCTAAAAGTTAACGTGAACATTAAATTATATATTTTGCGATGGTATCATTCAATAGATCGGAAAAAATCTATAAGAAAAACGTTTTCCAAAAACTATATATATTATAGATTATTCAGAATAGTCGATTAAGAAAGAGCACCTTAGTGTAAAACAATTAAAAATGCGTAAAGTTCGGCCATAGCGATTCTTATATACTCTCCACCATGGATTGGAGATATTTTTATGCAAATTTAAATAAATTTAAAGTCCACTTGGACAGCGTGTATATCGTTCTTAAGTACCCTAACTTTGTTATTGTGGACATTTTCTGTACTAGTTAGTTAAAATTATACCTCTCGAGTTTTATGGTTAAACATTTCTACCGATTCCGATTAAGAATCGATTCTCAGGTCCGATTCTTCGATTCTAAGAATCGGATTCAAAAATAGTTGATCGAGAATCAATTCTTGTCCTCGATTACCATTCACTAGTCTGACAACGGCTATAACATTTCCTAACTACACATTCATAGTAAATACTTCATTTACTACACCATTGCCAATTGAAATTGAGAAAAAACCAAATGAAATTCAGAAATGAAAATTGAAATTGAGAAAATGCAAATTGAAATAGAGACATGCAAATAAACATTGAGAAAAAAATGTAAATGTAATGTAATGTGAAATTGAGAAAATAAAAATTGAAATGCAGAAATAAAAATTAAAATTGAGAATATACATTTTGATATTGAGAAATGAACAATTGAATTTATAATATTTCATTGTTATTTATAAATTTGTAATAACTTCTTCTTCTTCAAATTTCAAATTCAAAATCAATGAAAATTAAAATTGGGAAAATGCAAATTGAAATTCAGAAATGCAAATAAAAATTGAGAAAAAACAAATTGACATTCAGAAATGTACACTGAAATTGAGAAAATAAAAGTTGAAATTCATAATTGAACATTAAAATTAAGATATACAATTCGATATTGAGAAATGAACAATTGAATTTATAAGCTTTCATTGTTATTTATAAATTTGTAATAATTTCTTCTCATTTTCAATGTTGCTTTTATCATTTTAATATTTTAAATTCCCAATATCAATTTCTCAATAATAGTTTGTATTTTCTCAATATTAATTTGTTTTTTTTTTTTTTCAATAATAAGTTATCTTTTCTCAATATCGATTAGTTCAATCTCAATTTTCATTTTCTTCATTTTAATTTTAATTTCTCAATTTCAATTGTATTTTCAAAAAAATTGTTCGGATTAAGAATTTTTTTAATTAGTCATTGGTTATAAGATATTTTCTTTTTTAAGAATATAAAAGAATATGAAATAAGTATATTTAGGAAATTTGAACTAAATAATGTACTTATTCCTAAAATTAAAAAATTTAGTTCTTCATATATTGAAGAACTGGGTGACTCTAGATAACTCCATATGAACCCTTAAACGACCATTGACAAATATATACCCAAGGCTTTTTATACCCTCCACCTCCAGGATGGGGGTATACTAACTTTGTCATTCCGTTTGTAACACCTTGAAATATCGACCTGAGACCCTATAAAGTATATATATTCTTGATCGTCATAAAATTCTAAGACGATCTAGCCATGTTCGTCCGTCTGTCCGTCTGTTGAAAGCACGCTAGCTTCAAAACGAAAGGAGCTAGAACGTTCAAATTTTCCGGTTGGGATTGAAATGGGGCGAAATCGGCCCAAAGGGTAACATTTTTCCCTCACAAGGACTAAAAATACCCATAATAATCCCTAATATTTTAGCATATTTAAGCATGTTTTTTGAATATGTTTGTTTATATTTGCTTGATATTTGGTATGCGCATTCCCCTTATAGCAAAAACGTGCACCATAAAGTGATTCTTATTTGTAGGGGGTGAAATGGGGCAAAAAAGGGATAAAAATGGTACATATTAAACGACAACAGCTAGAAACACGAAATTCGGTCTGTACATTCTTCTAATTGAGTAGATACATAATATAAAAATATTTTTTCCAAATTCGTACTTTTAAGGGGTAAAATAGGAATAGAGGGATAAAAATTGTATCAGCTAAACGGCTGTATCTAGAATAATGAAATTCGGTGTACACATTCCTCTGATTGCATAGATAAGTAAAATACACGGATTTTTTAAAAATCTTACTTTTTGGGGTTAAAATGAAAAACGGGGATAAAAATAGTACCAGACAAATGACCGCAGCTAGAGTCGTGAAATTCGGAGTATACATTCCTCTGACTGCGTAGACACGGAAAATAGACGAATTTTTCGAAATTAGTACTTTCAAGGGATACAATGGTACAGAGGGATAAAAATAGTACCAACTAAACGACTACAGCTAGAATGATGAAATTCTAATTGCGTAGAAACGTCAAGGGGGTAAAAATGGTACCAACCAAATGGGCGCAGCTGGAATCATGGACTTTGGTGTATACATTCCTCTGACTGCATAGACACGCAAAATAATAAGTTTTTTTTCCAAATTCGTAATCTTTCTTTTACGGCAAAAATTGGTTGAAATGAAGTTAGGTTATTTTGCACTATGTACGTCTGATAATGGATTTTCAAAATTTGTACTTTTGGAATTAAAATAGAATGGAAATACAACCCACTGTAGCACCCACTATCTACCAACATTTATTGCTTTGAAAATATAAATATAAGAATATTTATTTTTTGAATTGACGTATTGGTAGCATTACCTAATAATTAAAATATTATATTTATTTATAAAATTAATTTTTCAATATTTGTATTTGTTTTGATTTGGCTATATAAAAAGATTTTATTTTCCTGTAATATTACTGCACTTCTACGAAAACCGACAACCTCTGTGGAATGCAATCCATGGTGGAGGGTATATAATGTTTGGCCCGGCCGAACTTAACGCCGTTTTTACTTGTTAGTACTTATAATTGCCCAAGTAAGTAAAAGACCAAATATGACCAGATCTAGAGAGGAGACTAGAGCAACAAAAATATAATGGGCGGAAATTCTTCTTTAGGAGGCATCAAAATGGTTTATGCAATATATTCCTCTACTTCGGAACATACTTCGACCTCTAATTTTTTTGGTTGTGTAATTTTTTTAATCATTATGTTTTACATTAAATACATAAATTGCAAATGAAAACAAGTGAGGAAAGGTTAAAGTCGGGCGGGGCCGACTATATGATACACTCCTCTTTCTATCGGAATACAATTCAATTCAGTAAAAAAGGGAAAATGGGAAAATTTTTTGTATGTTTCCTAATCACAGGCTAATATGACCTGGTCCAATTTGTCAAATCGAGAATAATATTGGTATCGGTGCCATATCCAAACATGGAGTGAAGTGACTAACTTTCACAATAAGTTCATCTAGTTGAAGTATAACATGTTATGATCAATTTTAAGAAATTCTCTGAAAATACGCGGTTTCTGGGGGAGCGAAATTTCAATGGGAGGTATATATAAATCTAAACCGATCTAACACATGTTTACAAGAGGTGTTTCCAGTTGAAATATAAGGTGCTTTGCCAACTTTGAAGAAAATCTGTTGAAATATGTGGATTCTAGAGCGGATAAAGTCTAATCGGGAGCGAAATTTGCATAGGAGCTATATATAAATTTGAACCGATCTAACACATTTTTACAACAAGTGTTTCCAGTTGAAATATAAGATGTTTTGCCAATCTTGAAGAAAATCTGTTGAAATATGTGGATTCTAGAGCGCAAAAATTCAAATTGGGAACGAAGTTTGTATGGGAGCTTTATATAAATCTGAACCGACCTAACACATTTTTACCACGGGTGTTTCTAGTTGAACTATAAGATGTTTTGCCAATTTTGAAGAAAATCTTTTTAAATATGTGGTATCTAGAGTGAAAAGAGTCAAATCGGGAGTGAAATTCGTAAGGGGGCTATATCTAAATCTGGACCGATTTTCTTCAAATTAAATAGCGTTCGTCCTTGTCCCGAAAAACTTCGTTGTGCAAAGTTTCGTTTGGTCCTGGCTACAATTGCGACCTGTATCGTGATTACAAGAATAGATGGACGGATAGACAGACAGACGGACATTGCTAAATCGGCTCAGAAAGTGATTCTAAGACGATCGGTATAATTAACAATGGGTCTATCTCCCTTCCTTTTGGGTGTTACAAACAAATGCACATAGACATAATACTCTCGTGGAGTGTATAAAAACTGATCATAAATGTGGACCAGCGATAACGTGAACAAATTAAAACCAGGAGTGTTTATGTTTGAGAAGGCCACCAATTCAAAATAAAATGTGTTACTATTACAATAATTCCGAACTATTTATACTCTTTAAAAAAGAACTGACGGCTTTTGATAAAGTCAATCACAACCTTTTGCTAAAAAATTAGATACTTATTAATGATCTTCCTTCGTCATTCTAATATTCTATTGCATGACGATGTAAAGCTGTAATGATATTTCGATCTTTTAACGATCCAACTGAACAACATGGTGTAAAATTCATTTAATGGAACTAAATTTTTGAATGTAAATGTAGAGTTAGACATTTATGAACTAATTAATTTTTGGTGATCATGATCTCAAGACAGTAGTTTCCTTTTTGGATCTTGAAGTTCTATTGGATCAACGTCTTTCGACCTCACATTTCTTGGTTTTAGGAAATGTTGGAGTAAGGAGTTTACCGATCTTTCGTTCACTACACAATTATAGACCTCTTTGGTTCGGTGCATTCTAGAATATGGTTCAGTAATATGGGATGTTATATTCATTCATAGTAATCTTATGGCATCTGCTCAAAAACAATTCCTTTTATTTGGTCTGCGTGAATGAGGATGGAACCTACGTACACTGCTTTCTTATGAATTAAGGTTTAACCTTATCAAGTTACCTTCTTTAAAGAGTTATCTTCTTTAAAATTTCCCTCCAAAATCTTGAGGTACGTGTAAAAAACCTTACAAAGTAAAGTGAAAAAACATTCCCATAGTTTGAAAATAGCGAAATAAATTGAAACAAAATATGTTTGCTGGATAAATGAACACAGGCTTCTCAAACTTTAAATAAACAGCGTATATACCGAGTGATCTAAGTTTAATTTTTAAATTCGGTGAGAAATTGAAAATTAGTTGATATTCGACTAAGTGCGGAAAGGTACACAAAACCGTTTTTATCCTAAGTCAAGATTTTGAGAGTGCGTCGGAATTTTCAATGGCAGATTCTCATTTTAATCGACAATACCTACAGGAGTAATGATGATATTTCCCAGAGTTTTTGGACTATGTATTGCATTGAAGCAAAAGTCGAAGAGTGCTGTGAATTTTTATAAATTCTAGAAATTCATAGCATACAAATTATTTAATTAAAAAGGTTGGGAAACATTTTATTCAAACATTTCCTTAGATTTCATTGAGTTATACCTTGTCACCTTTTTATGAGTAAACTAGCATTACCCGCTGTATTTGTTATAATCCGTCTCTGTTTTAGGATATTATTTATTTAATTTTCTTTTCTAAAATAATAAATTGGAAACATAGCACTCATATACAGTCAAAATGGAATGTGCTTGTCGATGTGCACTGTTTTAGCGAACTCCCTTCGTATATATGTTTTTTATCATTTTCTTCACAGTTTTTAACAAAAAATTATAACCGCAGAGCCTTTTATTCGAAAAATAATACATTTTGATGGCGCTTCTACATGGTCAGACGAATTTACATACTAAATCATGATTCTAGCTGTAATCCTAAAGTTGGTTTTATCCCTTTTGGTGCCGCTCTCCCCTTAAAAGTACAAATTTCGAAAAATTATTATTTATGTTGCAAGTCTACGTTGTCAGAGGAATTTACATACCAAATTTCACGACTATAGCTTGAATACTTAAATTAGTACCATTATTATTCCTTTTTGTCCCTTAAAATTACACATTTTGAAAAATTATTATTTATGTTGCTAGTCTACGTTGTCAGAGGAATTTACACAACAAATTTCACGACTATAGCTGGAATACTTAAATTAGTACCATTATTATTCCTTTTTGTCCCTTAAAAGTACAAATTTTGAAAAATCCAACATTAATGAGCTTATACATAGTCAGAGAAATTTACATACCAAATTTCACTATTCTTGCTATAATAAATTAGTTGGTATTATTTATATCTCTTTTTGTCCCGTTCACCTCTTATAACTATAATTTCGAAAAATTCAATTTTACTGCGCTTCAGAAGAACTTACACATCAAATTTCAAGATTCTAGCTGCAATACTTTAGTTGGGACCATTTTTATCCCTTTTTGTCCCGCGCAACCCTTAAAAGTACAAAATGCATTTATATTCCGCTTCTATGTGGTGAGAGGAATTTACACACCAAATTTCGCGACTACAGCTGCAATACTTAAATTAGTACCATTTT
>CANDYM010000737.1:0-31360 GCA_947397865.1 Polietes domitor
GTTCTAGCTGTACGCGATTGGTTGGTATCATTTTATCCCTTGAAAGCATGAAATTTGGAAAAATCTAGGTGCACCGGCGGGTGGTACTATGTTCATTTCAAAGTACAAATTAGGAAAAAAATCTACTCAAATTGTTCTACTCAATTATAGGAATTTACACACACCGAATTTCGTTTCTCTATCTGTTATCGTTTAATATGTACCTTTTTATCGTTTTTGGCCCTATTTCACCCCTACAAATAAGAATCACTTTATGGTGAACGTTTATGCTATTAGGGGAATGCGTATTCCAAATATCAAGTAAATATAATAATATTCAACAAAAATTCAAAAATACTCTATTGTTAAGTGTTATTCAGTCCTTGTGAGGGAAACAATTTTCCCTGTGGACCGATTTAGCCCACTTTCAATCCCAACCGACCTACAACTATAAGACACATTTATGTGAATTTTGGGCGTCCTAGCTTATTTCTTTTAGATGCCAGCGTGCTTTCAACAGATGGACAGACGGTCCCATTTCGATATTTCAAGGTGTTACAAGTGGCATGACAATCTTAGTATGCAAGTTTATAATGAGCAGATGTTATATATAATCAGGGCATGTAGATTCATTTTAAGAAATGTAAATTCATAATAGGAACGATAAAATAAAAATTCATAATGAGGAATCCAAATTCATCATAATGAGAAAATAAATTTTCATATTGAGAACATCCAAATTCATAATGATGATATATAAATTAAAATGAAGAATTTATAATTTGAGCTACATAAATGTAAATTCTGTGTTGTGAGTATTAGAGCAAACGCAAATTATTCGCAAGATACATGAAACGCATCAAAATACCAACTATTAATATGAACTCGTCCGATGATAAGGAAAATGGAGCGGAAAGATGATCCAGTAAATATAGGAACACAAATTGCATGTATGGAGGAAACAAATAATGGTGAAAATTTTTCTGCGAATTGTAGACAATAATAGGAACTTGTCCGATGATAAGGAAAAGGGATCGGAATACGTTTGAATGTTGTTGAACCGGTACATACAAGTAAGGGAAGGCTAAAGTCAGGCGGGGCCTCTATACCTGATTTTGATTACTAAACCCAGATGTTTTAGTATCGATGGACCGATTTTATGACCATCTCTATTTGGCCAAAAAGGGGGATCGTGAAAAAAAAAATAAAAAATCGGCTATTTTAATGTCTTATATATTTAAATAGCTGGGTTTAGAATTTTTGTTTATTTTATTTTGATTTTCCTTAATTTTTTATATGGACATGATTTTACAAATTTCACACTTTCAATTTGGAACATGTTGGAAAAAATTTAGAAAATAAGAAGTCGGTGTACGAATTCCAATGTTCCAAAATATGAACATGCCAAAATACCCATTAATTTAGCATTTTTATGAAGAGATTTTTCGTACTTTATAATTTATTGGTTTTGTCCAAATTGATAATTATACACTCCACGAGAGTATTATGTCTTTGTGCATTTGTTTGTAACACCCAAAAGGAAGCGAGATAGACCCATTGTTAATTATACCGATCGACTTAGAATCACTTTTTGAATCGATTTAACGATGTCCGTCCGTCCGTCCGTCCGTCTGTCCATCTATTCTTGTAATCAAAGTACAGGTCGCAATTTTAGCCAGAACCAAATGAAACTTTGCACAACAAAGTTTTTCGGGATAAGGAAGAACGCTATTTAATTTGAAGAAAATCGGTTCAGATTTGGATATAGCCCCCATACGAATTTCACTCCCGATTTGACCTTTTCTGCTGTAGAAACCACATATTTCAACAGAAAACATCTTCTATTTAAACTAGAAACACCCATGAAACAGACCAAATGAGCCAGATCGGTTCAGATTTAGATATAGGGCACATACGAATTTCACTCCCAATTTGAGTTTTCCGCTCCAGAAACCACATATTTTAACAGATTTTCTTCAAATTTGGCAAAATATCTTATATTTGCATGAGAAACACCCAGGATGAAAATGAGTCAGATCGGTTCAGATTTATATATAGCTCCTATACAAATTTCGCTCCCGACTGGATTTTTCCGCCCCAGAAACCACGTATTTTCATCGATTTACTTAAAATTGAGAACTGGAAGAACCTATTGTGAAATGGGTCACTTCATTCCATGTTTGGATATAGCCGTGATACAAATCTTCTTTTCGATTTGACAAATTGAACCAGGACATATTATCCTATGATTAGGAAACATACAAAAATTCTTCCCGTTTTCACTTTTTTCCGAATTGAATTGTATTCTGATAGAAAGTGGAGTGTATCATATAGTCGGCCCCGCCCGACTTTAGCTTTTCCTTACTGGTTTTTAAGAATAGCATGTTAATTTCAATTGAGAAGGAAACGAAAGTAGTAGTAAGTAATAGCTTCCAGCAAAAAATTATTACCCGCTGTAGAGCTACTGAGGGTCCAATAAAGTTAACACTGCTGAAACTCTGCATGACTCGGATGCAATAGAGTCTTGGAGAGACCCAAAATTCGGGGAACTGCATGCTTCGGTTGTAATAAAAGAAGCAAAATGAAATAAGTCACAGATACATCCTCGACGCGCCTTTAACAAGCAAACGACGAACATATCGCATCAATTGCTGTGGGGCATTAGGCAGATCTAACGTGAAAAGAGTCCCATGTTCAAATCCAGGTCGCGGCATTTCATTTTTAAACTAGACATGTCACTATTGCATTCCAGTAATTGCTCCAATTCAGGACTTCCCCCACAAAAATCGAGGCATAATCTGCACATTAGAAATCGACAGATACTGCATCTCTCCCTTACTAACCAGCTGAAAGTTTTTGCTGGGCCTTTTTAGTCGTATTTGGAGGGCCACACCTACCTATTTTGGATATATTAGCTAAATTCAACTAATTTCTATTGTACCTCTAAGTTTTTGTTACGCTTGTTTTTTATGGAATAACGAAAGAGAATGTAAAACAAAAACACAACTTGTCGTTAACAATGTTGTTTAAAGGCTTTAAATTAGGCGAGAGAATTGCGGTTCTATATTTTATTCATAGTTGAAACAAGTAAGGAAAGGCTAAAGTCGGGCGGGGCCGACTCCACTTTCTATCCGAATAAAACTCAATTCGATAAAAAAGTTAAAGCGGGAAGGATTCTTGTATCCTGTAAATGTATGTGTTTGACAAAAAATGTTAAATCGGAAAGGACATTTGTGTGGGGGTATTTTGAAATATGGAGCGAACTAGGTGAACTATAATATGTAGAGTTTAGCCAAAATCGGTTTAACATTTGGGAGCAACATTTGTATCTGGGCTATATCTAAATATGAACCGATCTTACCCACTTTCACCATAGGTTTTTTAGTTGGATTATAAGATATTGTGCCAAATTTAAAGAAAATCGGGTACCATATGTGGTTTCTAGAGCGGAAAATGTCAAATCGGGAGCGACATTTGTAGGGAGCTATATCTAAATCTGAACCGATCTCATCCAATTTCTGCATAGGTGTTTCTAGTTGGATTATGAGATATTGTGCCAAATTTAAAGAAAATCGGGTACAATATGTGGTTTCTAGAGCGGAAAATTTCAAATCGGGGTCGACATTTGTATGGGGGCTATATCTAAATCTGAACCGATCTAGCCCGCTTTTGCCATAGGTGTTTCTAGTTATATTATAAGGTGTTGAGCCAAATTTGAAGAATATCGGGTACAATATGTGGTTTTTAGAGCGGAAAATGTCAAATCGGAAGCGACATTTGTATGGGGACTATATCTAAATCTGAACCGATTTGCCTCAAATTAAATAGCTTTCGTCCTTGATCCAAAAAACGTACTTGTTCAAATTTTTGTTAAGATCGGACTATAATTGCGACATATAATTTGATTACAACAATAGATGGACAGACGGACATTGCTAAATCGATTCAAAAAGTGATTCTAAGGCGATCTTTGTAATAAACGATGGGTCTAACTCTTTTCCTTTTGGGTGTTACAAACAAATGCACAAAGACATAATACTCTCGTGGAGTGTTTAAAAATATGATATACTCATAAACAACTGTCGAAGCTAACAAAAATGAAAGACAGTTTTTCATGTCTACTTAAAATTATAATCGGAATATTAAGAATTGTCTATCGTTTTAGTGTCTGCTTATTTTTATACACTCCACGAGAGTATTATGTCTTTGTGCATTTGTTTGTAACACCCAAAAGGAAGCGAGATAGACCCATTGTTAATTATACCGATCGACTTAGAATCACTTTTTGAATCGATTTAACGATGTCCGTCCGTCCGTCCGTCTGTCCATCTATTCTTGTAATCAAAGTACAGGTCGCAATTTTAGCCAGAACCAAATGAAACTTTGCACAACAAAGTTTTTCGGGATAAGGACGAACGCTATTTAATTTGAAGAAAATCGGTTCAGATTTGGATATAGCCCCCATACGAATTTCACTCCCGATTTGACTCTTTTCACGCTAGATACCACATATTAAAACTGATTTACCTCAAACTTGGCAAAACATCTTACATTTCAACTAGAAACACCTATGGTGAAAATTGGTCAGATCGGTTCAGATTTAGATATAGCCCCCATACGAATTTCACTTCCGATTTGACTTTTTCTGCTGTAGAAACCACATATTTTAACAGATGTGCTTCAAAATTGGCAAAACATCTTATATTTCAACTAGAAACACCAACGGTGAAAATGAGCCAGATCGGTTCAGATTTAGATATAGCCCCCATACGAATTTCACTCCCGATTTGACTCTTTTCACTCTAGATACCACATATTACAACAGATTTTCCTCAAACTTGGCAAAACGTCTTACATTTCAACTAGAAACACCTATGGTGAAAATTGGTCAGATCGGTTCAGATTTAGATATAGCCCCCATACCAATTTCACTCCCGATTTGACTTTTTCTCCTGTAGAAACCACATGTTTTAACAGATGTGCTTCAAAATTGGCAAAACATCTTATATTTCAACTAGAAACACCCACCGTGAAAATTAGCCAGATCGGTTCAGATTTAGATATAGCCCCCATACGAATTTCACTCCCGATTTGACTTTTTCTGCTGTAGAAACAACATATTTTAACAGATCTTCTTCAAAATTGCAAAACATCTTCTATTTAAACTAGAAACAACCATGAAAAAGACCAAATGAGCCAGATCGGTTCAGATTTAGATATTGCCCCCATACAAATTTCACGATTTGAGTTTTCCGCTCCAGAAACCACATATTTTAACAGATTTTCTTCAAATTTGCATGAGAAACACCTAGGATGAAAATGAGTCAGATCGGTTCATATTTATATATAGCTCCTATACAAATTTCGATCTCGACATGATTTTTCCGCCCCAGAAACCACGTATTTTCATCGTATTACTTAAAATTGAGAACTGGAAGAACCTATTGTGAAATGGGTCACTTCATTCCATGTTTGGATATAGCCGTGATAAAAATATTCTTTTCGATTTGACAAGGGCTAATATGACCTGATTATGATTAGGAAACATACAAAAATTCTTCCCGTTTTTACTTTTTTCCGAATTGAATTGTATTCTGATAGAAAGTGGAGTGTATCATATAGTCGGCCCCGCCCGACTTTAGCCTTTCCTTACTGGTTTTATTCTCCTGAAGTAGTGATTAAGTTGTTCTAAATAACAACATTAAAATTGATTTTTAAATGTGTATTTTCACCTATTCAGAAAAACCCATTTTACACTGCACTGCAAGATGTAATTAAAATTTGATTACTGATATAAAAGAACACCCACAATTCCATTCTTTCATAACATTATGAGCACTGACTAAGATGCACTGAAAAGGTGACCTAAAAAAAGGACATCCCTCTTATGACAACCCCGTGTAAAATTCATTGGTGAAGATACGTTTTTTAACAACTTCCGAATCACAATAGGAACATCTTTTTCCCTTTTTTGGATGCTCCTTTTTGCTGGGTTAGTATACCCCCATCCTGGAGGTGGAGGATATAATAAAAATAAAAACCAAAGTCATCCCCGAAAGTTTGCCAGATTTTTTGTATATTGTGAGGGTCTGGTTCTTACTTGTTGTGGGTTTTCAGTCTATTAGTATCCCATCAAAAAGAGAGCATCCAAAGAAGTGAAAAATATGTTCATCTTGTGATTCGGAAGTTGTGAAAATTGGGATCTTCCACCAATGAATTTAACATGGAGTTGTCATAGGAGGGATGTCCTTTATTTTGAAAGACTTAAAAATTATTTTTAAGTGTTGTAAAGGAACCACTTTTCACTTGTTTCCATTTCTGTTTTAAAAAATCGGACGCTTCCGGGGGTAGAACAGCGGACTTTCTGATTGCTACTACGGCACTCTAATCATCTTAGCTATACTCTGTTGTGAGTGGTCTATAACAAATCATTTAGTTCGGTAAAACTTGGGAACATAACAACATATTTATTTAATATGAACTAATATATAACGCAAATAAATACTAATTAAATTTAGTGTTAAAAAAATTGACACTACTTAATTTTACTGATATTATGCAGAACCAATAATTAATAAAAATATGAAATATTTTAAGTACAGTAAAAAAGCAATAAATTTGTATTTTTGAATCCAAAAAATTTAAATTGTCAAAATTATACAAAATTAAACTTTGTTTATTTATAAAAATAATCAAAACCAGTAAGGAAAGGCTAAAGTCGGGCGGAGCCGACTATATGATACACTCCACTTTCTATCAGAATACAATTCAATTCGGAAAAAAGTGAAAACGGGAAGAATTATTGAATGTTTCATAATCATAGGCTAATATGTCCTGGTTCAATTTGTCAAATCGAAAAGAATATTTGTATCGGGGCTATATCCAAACATGGAATGAAGTGACCCATTTCACAATAGGTTCTTCCAGTTCTCAATTTTAAGTAATTCGATGAAAATACGTGGTTTCTGGGGCGGAAAAATCAAGTCGGGAGCGAAATTTGTATAGGAGCTATATATAAATCTGAACCGATCTGACTCATTTTCATCCTGGGTGTTTCTCATGCAAATATAAGATATTTTGCACAAATTTGAAGAAAATCTGTTAAAATATGTGGCTTCTGGAGCGGCATAACTCAAATCGGGCGTGAAATTCGTATGTGGGCTATATCTAAATCTGAACCGATCTGGCTGATTTTCACCGTGGGTGTTTCTAGTTGAAATATAAGATGTTTTGCCAATTTTGAAGAACATCTGTTAAAACATGTGGTTTCTACAGCAGAAAAAGTCAAATCGGGAGTGAAATTCGTATGGGGACTATATCTTAATCTGAACCGATCTGACCAATTTTCACCATAGGTGTTTCTAGTTGAAATGTAAGATGTTTTGCCAAGTTTGAGGAAAATCTGTTTTAATATGTGGTATCTAGCGGGAAAAGAGTCAAATCGGGAGTGAAATTCGTATGGGGGCTATATCTAAATCTGAACCGATCTGGCTAATTTTCACCGTGGGTGTTTCTAGTTGAAATATAAGATGTTTTGCCAATTTTGAAGAACATCTGTTAAAACATGTGGTTTCTACAGCAGAAAAAGTCAAATCGGGAGTGAAATTCGTATGGGGGCTATATCTTAATCTGAACCGATCTGACCAATTTTCACCATAGGTGTTTCTAGTTGAAGGGTAAGATGTTTTGCCAAGTTTGAGGAAAATCAGTTTTAATATGTGGTATCTAGCGTGAAAAGAGTCAAATCGGGAGTGAAATTCGTATGGGGGCTATATCCAAATCTGAACCGATTTTCTTCAAATTAAATAGCGTTCGTCCTTATCCCGAAAAACTTTGTTGTGCAATGTTTCATTTGGGTCTGGCTACAATTACGACCTGTACTTTGATTACAAGAATAGATGGACAGACGGACGGACAGACGGACGGACGGACGGACGGACAGACGGACGGACATCGTTAAATCGATTCAAAAAGTGATTCTAAGTCGATCGGTATAATTAACAATGGGTCTATCTCGCTTCCTTTTGGGTGTTACAAACAAATGCACAAAGACATAATACTCTTGTGGAGTGTATAAAAATATAAAACAAGTTTTTCCCGAGCCAGGATTCAAACCCGAGACCTTTTGGGTGCAAAGCAGACACCTTACCTTTGTGACCCCATACCAAAAAGTCGTTCCCAGTCAGTTGTGAAAATGCTATTCATAAAATGTTACGGAAAATTAACATATTATCGACTTTTTTGGAAGTTGTTTAAAAGAACTTCCTCAAAAGCGGGGAAAATGAGATGCGATTAAAATGTGCTTCCTACGGAAGTACTTCCAATTTTTATACCCTACACCACAGGGTATAATGTCTTTGTGCATTTGTTTGTAACGCCCAAAAGGAAACGAGATAGACCCATCGTTTATTATACCGATCGACTTAGAATCACTTCTTGAGTCGATTTAGCGATGTTTGTCCATCTATTCTTGTAATCAAAGTCCAGGTCGCAATTGTTGTTAGAACTAAATGAAAATTTGCACAACGAAGTTTTATGGGATAAGGACGAACGCTATTTAATCTGAAGCAAATCGGTTCAGATTTAGATATAGCTCCCATAAAAATTTTGCTTCCGATTTTACTTTTTCCGCTCTAGAAACCACATATTTCAACAGATTCTCCTCGAATTTGGCAAGACACCGTATATTTCAACTAGAAACAGCTCTGGTAAAAATGGGATAGATCGGTTCAGATTTATATATAGCTCCCATACAAATGTCTCCTCCGATTTGACTCTTTCCGCTCTAGAAACCACAAATTTTGACAGATTTTCTTCAAATTTGGCAAAACAGCTTATATTTCAACTAAAAACAGCTCTGGTAAAAATAGGATAGATCGGTTCAGATATATATAGCTCCCATACAAATGTCTCCTCCGATTTGACTCTTTCCGCTCTAGAAACCACAAACTTTGCCAGATTTTCTTCAAGTTTGGTAAAACAACTTATATTGTAACTAGGGACAGCTCTGGTAAAAATGGGATAGATCGGATCAGATTTATATATATCTCCCATACAAATGTCTCCTCCGATTTGACTCTTTCCGCTCTAGAAACCACAAACTTTGACAGATTTGGCAAACAAGCTTATATTTCAACTAAAAACAGCTCTGGTGAAAATGTGTCACATGAATTCAGATATATATATATATATATATATATATATATATATATATATATATATATATATATATATATATATATATATATATATTATTTAATGAAGGTTTTTTTATAAAATTTTCATTCGGCAATATCTATATTTTGTTTTCTCATAAAATAAATTACTTATTATTTTGTTATTAGCGATTATTGTTGTAGATGTAAGGTTATTTTAAGCCAAATCTCTTAATGTGTACATATATATTTAAAATCTTTTATAAGACTGATGAATAATTTAATAAAAATTAATAATAAAATAATATATATATATAGCTCCATTACAAATTTCGCTACTGAATTGTTTATTTCCGCTCTATAAATAGCATTTTTGAACAGATTTTCTTCTAATTCTTTCCGCTCTAGGAACCACATATTTAACACTACATAAAATTTGGAAAGCGACTAATATTTCAACTAGAAAACCTTTGCTAAACATGGGTCAGATCGGTTCAGATTTGTAAATATATAGCTCACATTCAACGTTTGTGTTCAAATTTTCTTACAAATACAGATACAAGTATGGAATTAGTAGTATATTCTCCTCTCACGATACGATATCCTACACCATAGGGTATAATGATTAATTGAAATTAAAATTAATGTTGCTGAACTTGGTCAGGGTCAAGAAGTAATCTGGCTACGCTCGCTTACATATATATAAGAGTCCATAAGAAATATTTGAAAAACTAGTCTCTGAGTTTAGCTGGGTTCGAAGTTGGTTCAGTTAATTAGTGCCCTCCTAATAAAAACGTTCTATGGGGCTTGTGATAATATAAAAAGTAGATGAGTTTTTATATACCACAGAGTCGACCCCGTGCGACTTTAACCTTTCATTGTATGCTTCAATTCCAATACTTCTTATTTGGATATGACGTTGATAGCTATATCCATAAGAAAACAAAATGTTGTCGAATTTGAAAACGCCTTTTACAATGATACTTGTATGTAAGTTTAATATTCATTGCACCCTTCCCGTCGAATGGGGGATATCGAATGAAAATATTTGAAACACGTACCCTTCCGTTAATTTTGTTTTGGTTTTGTGGTCTTATTTGTTTGATGGTTAGTTCGTTTGACTATTTTGGCTTTGTTTTGTTTTTGTTTTAGATTTGAAAGGGTTTCGTGAAAATAAACGGAAGGAGCGATTGGCTTTTTCTTGTCTAGGGGTGCTTTGGGAAAATGTCAATTGTCACCGTAGTTCTTTGTATTAGCATAGTTGCTGGCGCGGTCGATGAGTTTATTTTGTACTTTTGTTTTTCTTTTCGTTTGGAATTATTACATGATCTGCATTTTAAGTAATACATGTCATACGTGTCCTTAAAAGTGGCCCTTCATTGCTGTGCTTGTGATGTATGCAGTCACTTCCTTGACTTGAAGTAAGTGGTGGCAACACAACTAATTTCTTAAATATAAAATCGCTATGAATTTTAATGATAATTAACTATTAGGTCCACGTCGTCTCAATGGTAAGCAAAAATAGAATGAAAAGTAAATAAGATGACAAATTAGTTTTCTGTTTCACTGGC
This sequence comes from Polietes domitor, assembly GCA_947397865.1. NCBI lineage: Eukaryota > Metazoa > Arthropoda > Insecta > Diptera > Muscidae > Polietes > Polietes domitor. Next base: position 10,706 of record CANDYM010000737.1, read on the forward strand.
CACATTGATTTGTTGTACGATGTTTGGCCTTTAATTACATCTTTGCAAAACATGTTGTCATTGCACAGTGGTGTCAACTAAAATTTGTTGGACAGACATTACCAGCAAAATTTACTAAATGTAAAGGGTGATTTTTTAAAAGCTATAGGGAAGTTTAAAAAAAAAAAAACAGTAAGGAAAGGCTAAAGTCGGGCGGGGCCGACTCTATGATACACTCCACTTTCAATCCGAATACAATTAAATTCGGTAAAAAAGTGAAAACGGGAAGGTTTTTTGTATCCTGTAAATGTATGTGTTTGACAAAAAATTTTATATCGGAAAGGACATTTGTATGAGGATATATTGAAACCTGGAACGAAATAGGTGAAATATAAAATGTATAGTTTGGCCAAAATCGGTTAAACTTATGAGAGCAACATTTGAATTTGGGCTATATTTAAATCTGAACCGATCTTACCCACTTTCACAATAGTTTTGTTTAGTTAGATTATAAGATGTTGTGCTAAATTTAAAGAAAATCGAGCACAATATGTGGCTTTTAAAGCGGCAAAAGTCAAATCGGGAGCGACATTTGTATGGGGGCTATATCTAAATCTGAACCGATTTAGCCCGCTTTAGCCACAAGTGTTTCTAGTTAGATTATAAGATGTTGTGCCAAATTTAACGAAAATCGATTAGAATATGTGGCATTTAAAGCGGAAAAAGTCAAATCGGGAGCGACATTTATATAGGGCTATATCTAAATCTGAACCGATCTTACCCAATTTCTGCATAGGTGTTTCTAGTAAGATTATAAGATGTTGTGCCAAATTTAAAGAAAATCGAGTACACTATGTGGTTTCTACAGAGGAAAATGTCAAATCGGGAACGACATTTGTATGGGGGCTATATCTAATTCTGAACCGATTTTCAACATAGATGTTCTTAGTTTAAATATAAGATGTTTTGCCAAATCTGAAGACAATCTGATACATTATGTGGTTTCTAGAGCGGAAAAAGTCAAATCGGGAGCGAAATTTGTATGGGAGCTATATATAAATCTGAACCGATCTGTCCGATATTCATCATGGGAGTTTCTAGTGGGAATATAAGATGTTTTACCAAATCTGAAGACAATCTGATACATTATGTGGTTTCTAGAGCGGAAAAAGTCAAATCGGGAGCGAAATTTGTATGGGAGCTATATATAAATCTGAACCGATCTGTCCGATATTCATCATGGGAGTTTCTAGTGGAAATATAAGATGTTTTACCAAATCTGAAGACAATCTGATACATTATGTGGTCTCTAGAGCGGAAAAAGTCAAATCGGGAGAGAAATTTGTATGGGAGCTATATATAAATCTGAACCGATCTAACACATTTTTACCACAGGTGTTTCTAGTTACAATATAAGATATTTTGCCAATTGTAAAGAAAATCTGTTGTAATATGTGGTATCTAGAGTGAAAAGAGTCAAATCGGGAGTGAAATTCGTATGGGGGCTATATCTAAATCTGAACCGATTTTCTTCAAAATAAATAGCGTTCGTCCTTATCCCGAAAAACATCGTTGTGCAAAGTTTCATTTGGTTCTGTCTACAATTGCGACCTGTATCGTGATTACAAGAATAGATGGACGGACAGACAGACAGACAGACGGACATTGCTAAATCGATTCAAAAAGTGATTCTAAGTCGATCGGTATAATTAACAATGGGTCTATCTCGTTTCCTTTTGGGTGTTACAAACAAATGCTCAAAGACATAATACTCTCGTGGAGTGTATAAAAACACATAAAATTCAGAAAAATGCATGAAATCATTATTTGAATCGATAGTACGGTCCATATAATTTAATGTTTGAAGACTATTTCATGCAAATGTTGACCTTGACTGCACCTCAAATGGCCCATCCGCTTAGTCCAATTTTGGCATACTCTTTCCAACATTTCGGCCTGTACCTCACGAATAAATGCTTCAATGTTGTCTTCCAATGCGTCAATTGAAGCGGGCTTGTCTGTATAGACATGAGCTTTAACATAGCCCCACAAAAAATAGTCTAAAGGCGTTAAATCGCACGATCTAAATGAAATAAAATGTTCACCGATCTCGCCTCTCAATAAGTCCATTGTTGAGCGTGCTGTGTGGCATGTGGCACCGTCTTGTTGAAACCACATGTCATACAAGTCAAGCTCTTGCATTTTGGGCAAAAAAAAGTTGGATATCATCTCACGGTAACGCTCACCATTCACAGTTTCGTTACGATTCGCATCATCTTTGAAGAAGTACGGTCCAATGATGCCACCAGCCCATAAACCGCACCAAACTGTGACTTTTTCTGGATGCATTGGTAGCTCTTGCATTGCTTCTGGCTGATATTCACTCCAAAATCGACAATTCTGCCTATTTACGTACCCATTGAGCCAAAAATGAGCTTCGTCGCTGAACACAATTTTTCGGTAAAAAAGTGGATCTTCGGCCAACTTTCCAAGAGCCCATTCACCAAACATTTTACGTTGCGGTAGGTCGTTCGGCTTCAATTCTTGCACCAGCTGTATTTTGAAAGGCATCACACCTATATCCTTCCGCAAAATTTTCCACGTTGTTGAGTAACAGAGGCCCAATTGCTGCGAACGGCGACGAATCGATAATTGATGGTCATCATTAATACTTGCCGATACAGCTGCGATATTTTCTTCAGTTCGCAATCTACGTAAGCGTGTTGGTGGTTTAATGTACAACAATGTAAATTTGGTGCGAAATTTAGTCACAATAGCCCGAATAGCCGCTTCAGTGGGTCGATTAAACTGACCATAAAATGGAAGAAGCACGCGATGAACTTTCCTAACAGAGCACGCATTTTGATAATAAAATTCAATAATTTGCAAGCGTTGTTCGTTTGTAAGACGATTCATGGTAAAATTATAGACCAAACTGAATATGTTTGACAGTGAAACAAAACACGAAATGTGCGTCAGCTGTTTAAACCAGTGTTGCCAAAAAGATAATAGCTAAAAAATCACCCTTTATGTATGTGGTATTCTCCGATCAAAGAAAAAATGCAGTTATACCCTACACCACTTCGTGGTGTTTGTAACACCAATGTGGGTGGACCACCCATGTCTTCATGTTGGTCCCACACACAAATAGGCCTCCTCTACGATGTTAGCGTATTTTCCATATACCGTTATACAAGCTAAGACCACTTACAGTAAATTTTGTTTTGTATTTCTAATTAGATTTGCATCAATTCTCTAATACTCGTTTAACTTGACTAAATATGCATTTATAATTAATTTATATCGACTACATAAAATCGTCCCATCGCACTGTGTGGCCTTTGCCCGGAATCAGTGGCAAAAGTCAAAAATTTGATAACAGATTTTGGTAAAACTGATAATTAATAGAAAACTTATTAAAAAATCCGAAAACCGATTTAAATCGCAGAAAAATTGTGGTTTATAGAGCAGCTCAAATTAATTAATTTCTTCAGAACTTAAGAAAAAACAAAAAGTGAAAAAAATGTTAAGATTCATAATTGAATTACAGACAAACTATCCACCAATTTTTTACGCCTTTAGCCTCGTTTGAAAGGTACGTTAGATGAAATAAAATAAAATAAAAATTGGTTTCCAAGTCTTAGTTACCCAAAAATCGCAGAAGTAAAAAAAAAACACTATATACTGATCGTCTTTCAACTTTGGTGGAATAGAACTAAAAAAGTTTTGATTAGTTTTGGAAAGCATTGCTATTAGGTGATTTAGTACTCATTACTCAGCCGTATTCAATTAAATTGGCGGAATTGCAAAAGGGGGCGTGTAACCTCCCATACGAAATTAAAATCTATTATCAAATATATTTATTTCTATGACACTGAGAGTTTGTGAATCCATCCGCTATTAACCAGGGTAGTTGTGAGAAAATGGGCGGTATTGTTGAAGGGGGCGTGGCACATCCCATAAAAATTAAAACCAGTTATAGGGTATTTTCTCTTACATGACAACGAGTTTCCTGAAATTATGTGTGAGTTCATTAAGTTTTCACTTACGTAGGCAAGATTGAATTGGGCGGGATTTGAAACATGGCACCTTCTCTAAAAATTAGATCCCAATATATATTCCGTTATATGTAAGGTGAACATCCATCCCGCTTAAATTTTTCATCCCGCATTATCCCGGTTTTTCCTTTTACATTATTTTTGTGAAAAATGTAGATAGTAATTGAGACAAATTAACTCAAAAGGAAACAAGTAAGGAAAGACTAAAGTCGGGCGGGGCCAACTATATGATACACTCCACTTTCTATCCGAATACAATTCAATTCGTTAAAAAATTTAAAACGGGAATGATTTTTGTATGCCTTCTAATCATAGGCTAATATGACCTGACCCAATTTGTCAAATCGGGAAGAATATTTGTATCGGGGCTATATCGCAGAGCTGTTAAGTAATGATTAGTAATCGTAATCATTAGTAATTAGATTACTTTTTTTTAAAGTATAAGCAATGATTACAATACGATTACATTCAGTTTTATACGATTAGTAATTGATTACGATTACAAGTAATCAAAAAAAAATCAGGATTACTTGCGATTACTGAAAAATAATCAAAAATAATCAAAAGTAATCAAATATGAGTTCGACTACTTTAAAAGATTACTTTTGATTACTTTTGACTATTTTAGATTACTTTTGATTTTTTGCGATTACTTTTGATTCTCGCGAAATCGGTATGAGAGTCATAGTAGTCTGTTTGTCAAAACTTTTGACTTTTCAATATATGCCAGTTTTGATTTTTTCTGTTCTCGTTCTTTTGCCAGCTAAAACCGAAAGGTAACGGTAATCGCATGTAATCCTGATTATTTTTTGATTATTTGTAATCGTAATCAATTAGTAATCAGAAATTGTTGAATAGTGGATTATATAATCATTACAAATCTTTTTAAAAAGTAATGTAATTGATTACTAAGCTCTGCTATATCCAAACATGGAATGATGAGACCCACTTACACAATAGGTTCTTCCAGTTCAAATATAACGTGTTATGCTCAATATGAAGAAATTCTCTGAAAATACGTGGTTTCTGGGGGAAAAGTCAAGCTGGGAGCGAATATAAATATAAAGCTATATATAAATCTGAACCGATCTGACTCATTTTCACCAGAGGTGTTCCTAGTTTAAATATAAGATGTTTTGCCAAACTTGAAAATAATCTGATAAAATATATGATTTCTAGAGCAGAAAAAGTCAAATCGGGAGCGAAATTTGAATGGGATATATATATATAAATCTGAACCGATCTAACACATTTTCACCACAGGTGTTTCTAGATGAAATATAATTAGTTTTGCCAATTTTAAAAACAATCAGATAAAATATGTGGTTTCTAGAACGGAAAAGGTGATATTGGGAGCCAAATTTTTATTGGAGCTATATATGAATCTGAACCGATCTGACCCATTTTCACCACAGGTGTTTCTAGTGGAAACATGCGATATTTTGCCAATTTTGAAGAACATCTGTTAAAATAAAGTCAAATCGAGAGCGAAATTTGAATGGGGGCTATATATAAATCTGAACCGATCTGACCTATTCTCACCACAGGTGTTCCTAGTTTAAATATAAGATGTTTGCTAAATTTGAAAACAATCTGATAAAATATATGGTTTCTAGAGCGGAAAAAATTAAATTGAGAACGAAATTTGTATGGGGGCTATATATAAATCTGAACCGATGTGACCCATTTTTATCATGGGTGTTTATATTGGAAAAATAAGATGTTATACCAAAGTTTAACCAAATCTGTTAAAATATGTGGTATCCAGCGTGAATAGAGTCAAATCGGGTGTGAAATTCGTATGGGGGCTATATCAAAATCTGAACCGATTTTCTTCAAATTAAATAGCGTTCGTCCTTATCCCGAAAAACTTCGTTGTGCAAAGTTTCGTTTGGTTCTGGCTACAATTGCGACCTGTATCGTGATTATAGGAATAGGTGGATGGACAGACGGACATTGCTAAAGTGATTCTAAGTCGATCGGTATACTTAACAATGGGTCTATCTCGCTTCCTTTTAGGTGTTACAAACAAATGCACAAAGACATAATACTCTCGTGGAGTGTATAAAGAATGTCAAGTCGTGCAATTTGTTATGTTCGCCAAGTACATCACCACCTGTCCAGCGTTTTTTCAACTATGAATAATATATAGATCCGTAATTCTCTCGCCTAATTTAAAGCCTTTAAACAACATTGTTAACGACAAGTTGTGTTTTTGTTTTACATTCTCTTTCGTTATTCCATAAAAAACAAGCGTAACAAAAACTTAGAGGTACAATAGAAATTAGTTGAATTTAGCTAATATATCCAAAATAGGTAGGTGTGGCCCTCCAAATACGACTAAAAAGGCCCAGCAAAAACTTTCAGCTGGTTAGTAAGGGAGAGATGCAGTATCTGTCGATTTCTAATGTGCAGATTATGCCTCGATTTTTGTGGGGGAAGTCCTGAATTGGAGCAATTACTGGAATGCAATAGTGACATGTCTAGTTTAAAAATGAAATGCCGCGACCTGGATTTGAACATGGGACTCTTTTCACGTTAGATCTGCCTAATGCCCCACAGCAATTGATGCGATATGTTCGTCGTTTGCTTGTTAAAGGCGCGTCGAGGATGTATCTGTGACTTATTTCATTTTGCTTCTTTTATTACAACCGAAGCATGCAGTTCCCCGAATTTTGGGTCTCTCCAAGACTCTATTGCATCCGAGTCATGCAGAGTTTCAGCAGTGTTAACTTTATTGGACCCTCAGTAGCTCTACAGCGGGTAATAATTTTTTGCTGGAAGCTATTACATACTACTACTTTCGTTTCCTTCTCAATTGAAATTAACATGCTATTCTTAAAAACCAGTAAGGAAAAGCTAAAGTCGGGCGGGGCCGACTATATGATACACTCCACTTTCTATCAGAATACAATTCAATTCGGAAAAAAGTGAAAACGGGAAGAATTTTTGTATGTTTCCTAATCATAGGATAATATGTCCTGGTTCAATTTGTCAAATCGAAAAGAATATTTGTATCACGGCTATATCCAAACATGGAATGAAGTGACCCATTTCACAATAGGTTCTTCCAGTTCTCAATTTTAAGTAAATCGATGAAAATACGTGTTTTCTGGGGCGGAAAAATCCAGTCGGGAGCGAAATTTGTATAGGAGCTATATATAAATCTGAACCGATCTGACTCATTTTCATCCTGGGTGTTTCTCATGCAATTATAAGATATTTTGCCAAATTTGAAGAAAATCTGTTAAAATATGTGGTTTCTGGAGCGGAAAACTCAAATCGGGAGTGAAATTCGTATGTGCCCTATATCTAAATCTGAACCGATCTGGCTCATTTGGTCTGTTTCATGGGTGTTTCTAGTTCAAATAGAAGATGTTTTCTGTTGAAATATGTGGTTTCTACAGCAGAAAAAGTCAAATCGGGAGTGAAATTCGTATGGGGGCTATATCTTAATCTGAACCGATCTGACCAATTTTCACCATAGGTGTTTCTAGTTGAAATGTAAGATGTTTTGCCAAGTTTGAGGAGAATCAGTTTTAATATGTGGTATCTAGCTTGGAAAGAGTCAAATCGGGAGTGAAATTCGTATGGGGGCTATATCCAAATCTGAACCGATTTTCTTCAAATTAAATAGCGTTCGTCCTTATCCCGAAAAACTTTGTTGTGCAAAGTTTCATTTGGTTCTGGCTACAATTGCGACCTGTACTTTGATTACAAGAATAGATGGACAGACGGACGGACGGACATCGTTAAATCGATTCAAAAAATGATTCTAAGTCGATCGGTATAATTAACAATGGGTATATCTCGCTTCCTTTTGGGTGTTACAAACAAATGCACAAAGACATAATACTCTCGTGGAGTGTATAATTATCAATTTGGACAAAACCAATAAATTATAAAGTACGAAAACCCTCTTCATAAAAATGCTAAATTAATGGGTATTTTGGCAGGTTCATATTTTGGAACATTGGAATTCGTACACTGACTTCTTATTTTCTAAATTTTTTCCAACATGTTCCAAATTGAAAGTGTGAAATTTGTAAAATCATGTCCATATAAAAAAATTAAGGAAAATCAAAATAAAATAAACAAAAATTCTAAACCCAGCTATTTAAATATATAAGACATTAAAGTAGCCGATTTTTTTTATTTTATTTTTCACGATCCCCCTTTTTGGCCAAATAGAGATGGTCATAAAATCGGCCCATCGATACTAAAACATCTGGGTTTAGTAATCAAAATCAGGTATAGAGGCCCCGCCTGACTTTAGCCTTCCCTTAATTGTATGTACCGGTTCAACAACATTCAAACGTATTCCGTTCCCTTTTCCTTATCATCGGACAAGTTCCTATTATTGTCTACAATTCGCAGAAAAATTTTCACCATTATTTGTTTCCTCCATCCATGCAATTTGTGTTCCTATATTTACTGGATCATCTTTTCGCTCCATTTTCCTTATCATCGGACGAGTTCATATTAATAGTTGGTATTTTGATGCGTTTCAGGTATCTTGGGAATAATTTGTGTATTCGCTAATACTCATAACACAGAATGTATATACATGTAGCTCAGATTACAAATTCTTCATTTTAATTTATAGTTCATCATTATGAATTTGGATGTTCTTAATATGAAAATATATTTTCTCAGTATGATGAATTTGGATTCCTCATTATGAATTTTTAATTTATCGTTCCTATTATGAATTTACATTTCTCAAAATGAATCTTCATGCCCTGATTATATATTACATCTGCTCATTATAAACTTGCAAATGTGTGGGCCATTTAAAATTTGAAGTACCGATTACTTTGAAAGGTAGAATAACATTAATTTGTATACCATCCACCTCCAGTTTGGGGGCATACTAAGATTGTCATGCCACTTGTAACACCTTGAAATATCGACCAGGGACCGTCTGTCCATCTGTTGAAAGCACGCTGGCATCTAAACGAAATAAGTTAGGACGTCCAAATTTCACATAAATGTGTTTTATAGTTGTAGGTCGGTTGGGATTGAAAGTGGGCTAAATCGGTCTGCAGGGAAAATTGTTTCCCTCACAAGGACTGAATAACACTTAACAATAGAGTATTTTTGAATTTTTGTTGAATATGTCTGCTTATATTTACTTGATATTTGGAATACGCATTCACCTAATAGTATAGACGTTCACCATAAAGTGATTCTTATTTGTGGGGGTGAAATAGGGCAAAAAACGATAAAAAAGGTACATATTAAACGATAACAGTTAGGGACACGAAATTCGGTGTGTAAATTCCTATAATTGAGTAGAACGATTTGAGTAGATTTTTTTCAAAATTTGTATTTTGAAATGAACATAGAGGCATAAAAATAGTACCACCCCGACGGCTGCACCTTGATTTTTCCAAATTTCATGCTTTCAAGGGATAAAATGATACCAACCAAGGTGTGTACATTAGGGCGTACCTCAAAAAAAAAGTTCGCCGTACACCTTCGAATATGAAGTATTATTGAAAGGTAGTTTCAAAAAAAATTTTTTATTTTTTTATGCCGAACGTGGGGGTCGCGCTTTTACATTTTTCTATATAACCTCTGCATTTATAAACGGATTTTAAGGTGTGATACATCGTTTTTGTCTCGACGAGGCCGATTTTTTTGTCTTTGAAGTCATTGAGCTCAAGCACCCCCTTCTGGTACTTACCCATCATATCTCAGTTGCTACTACCCTAATGTACCACTCTAATATCAGAAAATTAAAGCTCGCATAAAATCATGAATCATGCTTGAGCTCAACGACTTCAAAGACAAAAAAATCGGCCTCGTCGAGACAAAACATCGATGTATCACACTTTAAAATCCGTTTATAAATGCAGAAGTTATATAGAAAAATGTAAAAGCGCAACCCCTACGTTCGGCAAAAAAAAAAATAAAAAAAAAATTTTTGAAACTACCTTTCAATAATACTTCATATTCGAAGGTGTACGGCGAACTTTTTTTTTTACTTGCGTCGACACGTATGAAGTGGGATTTTTCAAAAAAAAAGGATAAAAACATGTAAGGAAAGGCTAAAGTCGGGTGGGCCGACTATATGATATAATCCACTTTCTAAACGAATACAATTCAATTCGATAAAAAAAATTGAAAACGGGTAGGATTTTTGTATGCTTCCTAATCGTATGCTAATATGACCTGACCCTATTTGTCAAATCGAGAAGAATATTTGTATCGGGGCTATATCACAACAAGGATTGATGTGACCCACTTAGACAATAGGTTCTTCCAGTTCAAGTATAACGTGTTATGCTCAATTTGAAGAAATTTGCTGAAAATACGCGATTTCTAGGGCGAAAAAAGTCAAGGCGGAAGCGAAATTTGTATGGGAGCTATATATAAATATGAACCGATCTGACCCATTTTCAGCAAAGATATTCCTAATTTAAATATATGATATTTTGCAAATTTTGAAGAAAATCTGTTAAAATATTTGTTATCTAGAGTCAAAAGAGTCAAATCGGGCGTGATATTCATATGAGGACTATATCTAAATCTGAACCGATCTATCCCGCTTTCGCCACTGGTATTTCTAGTTAGATTATAAGGTGTTAAGCCAAATTTGAAGAAAATCGGGTACTATATGTGCATTATAGAGGGGAAAAAGTCAAATCGGGAGCGACATTTGTATTGGGTCTCTATCTAAATCTGAACCGATCTTACCCGCTTTGTGTTTATAGTTAGATTATAAGATGTTGTGCCAAATTAAAAAAAACAGGTACAATATGTGGTTTCTAGAGCGGAAAAAGTCAAATCGAGAGCGTCATTTGTATGGGAGCTATATCTAAATCTGAACTGATCTAACCCGCTTTCATTATAAGTGTTTATAGTTAGATTATAAGATGTTGTGCCAAATTTAAAAAAACGGGTACAATATGTGGTTTCGCTTTTTTATAAAAGTTGGAAAAATATTTTTCAATTGAATCAAACGCACACCATTGCATATCTCAAAACTGATAAAGTGTGACTTAGACTACTATCATACTAACTGGCATATATATTCTGGGCGTGTTAAAATTCTAAGACAATTGCTTGTGAACGAAGTGAGCTAAGGAGTTTACAGTTTCAACATATTAATCTAATGGTTGTATATTGCTTCGGATTGAAAGTGGGCGAAATCGGTCAAGAGGCAAATTTTGTTCCCTAACAAGAACTGAAATACCCCCTAGTATTTCCCATCCGTTCCATCCAAATTTTGCTCCCATTTCGATTATTCTCGCTCTACACACCTCATAATAATTAATAATTTCAATTTGGCACAACATGTTATATTTCGACTAGGATCATCAACGGTAGCAATAGGTGACATCGTTCCATGTTTTGATATAGTCCAGACAAAAATGTCCTTCTCAAGTTGACTTATTTGCTTTAGAAAAAAATAGAAAATTGTAATTGTAATTGATTTTGGTATAACTTGCCACAACATATTATATTTCAGTTATAAACATAATAATATAATATACAAATATATAATATAGCCTTTGGCCTTTAGCCTTTCCTTACTTGTTTCAATATCATTTTCTAGCTTATAAAGCCAAAATACATCAGAAAATGTTATACACAGTTCGTTGACCAAATTTTTGTCATTCGGCAATAAACATTTACATTCAAAAAAAAATCAATGCGTTTAGGTTGTTTCACTTTTTTGAAATCATCATTAAATTAAAAATTAATTTCTGGGAAGTGACTGGAAAGTACTTTTCAAATTGTAAGGACCCCGACCCCGCTTACTGTACTTATCAATACTGTTCGTCGTTCTGGATTTCATTAATTTTATTTCAAAGTTTGTCTTCAGAAATAATTTTTAAATTCTTGGTATACGTTTTTCTTTGTATCATTACCATTCTCCAATATTTCCCAATATTATGTAATTAATATTGTCGTTTCTTGAATTTCATACAGAAATGTTGGAATGACTTTTGTTATTTACTTCGAACATGATTGTATGATATGTATTTCGTTGGATTTTTGAGATTTTAAAAGTAGGACACCTTTAAACCCAGCAAACCAAATATCCCGAAATCGTAAAGAATTCGTGACGAATGTCTGTAAAAGTTTCCTAAATCGGAACCGATTTCTTTCAGAACTCTTTCTGAAATATGTATGGGAGGGTTGACACGATGTCTGAAAGATTCGTCGGGGGAAATTCTTTTATTTCGCCGGAGAAATCTATAAGATTTCTGATCGAATTCTGAAGTAAAATTCTTGGGAAATTCTGAGGATATTAACGACACATGGAAACGAAATCTGAACGTAAAGTTGCAGAAATTCTGATATTTTTGAAGACAGATATCTGATCGAAATCTTTACTAAAATCATGGAAAATCTGATAATTATGCAGAAATATCTTTCAGAAATCTGTACTACAAATCTGTCGTTGTCAAAGATTTGTCTTTCAGATTTCTTGCAGAGTTCGGAAATACAATCTTTAAGAATTCTGGTTGTATTATCGTCTAGTATTTTATTAATTTTATTAGGCAAAAAGATAGATAGAAAGATAGATTGATATATATATATATACATATATATATATATATATATATATATATATATATATATATATATATATATATATATATATATATATATATATATATATATGTATTTGTCATATAAATAAAATAAATAAAGTATACATTATTTCATAAATAAAGTAAATAGCTAGATTCACATCCGCTGTATATTCTAAAATTAATCCTTAATACCATACCAACAGTCCATATTATACTTGAACTGGATGATATACGCCTGAAACTATAAGCAAAATGGAGTTAATTTGTGTTTACATTTCATCATCATATCGCCCCTTAAAAGGGCTACATACTTTCAAAGAGTCCCATTTTTCGAAGAAATGTTTTAAAAACCATACGATACCAATATCAGTGTCAAAATAAAGAGGAGAATATCTGTTAAAAATATTTCAAACTTCGTGATTCTGTGTGTATTAGTTTAGCATTAATAACCATTTGAAGATTTCTCTTAGTTCATTTAGTTTGTTCATATTTTACCTTTTTAGAAAAAAAAAATTAAATGGTATTAATCAGGCCCGTGCGCAAGATTTTCCCCTGGGGGGGGGTTTCATCTACACTCATAAAAAAGTTAACCCTATAATAAGTTAAAATTTACTAAAATTTAGGAAACCAAGTACATTTATACTAAATATAAGTAGAATTTTGCTGAAATTTTCCTAAATCAAAGTAAATTTTTCCTAAAACCAAGTAATTTTTTACTAAATTTAAGCAAAATTTTCCTAAAATTAAGTAAATTTTTACTAAATCTTAGAAAAATTTCGCTGAAACTGTCCTAAAACTAAGTAAATGTTTACTCAAATCAAGTAAATATTTACTCAAACTGAGCACAATTTTGCTGATTTTTTTCCTCAAAACGAGTAAATTTTTACTTAAACTGAGGACAATTTTATTTTATACGAGGAAAAAATGTGAAATTAAAATAAGTTCAATTTAACAAATGATTTTTCTTCAGAGTATGCAAAACTAATACAAAAAAAATTAAATATTTCTCAAAAGTTTCATGATACCTCTGACATAAAGAGTTGAGCTACTACTCCATGATTACTGCGATGGCAAGATAGGCGCCTTCGCAGTGATTGTTTAGAATAATTCATAAAGTATTTAAGAAATAAGTCTCTGCAAACGAACGAGAATTGCTTCTTAGATTAATACTCAAGAATTTTTTAAACAATTTCAAATGTTTTTTATAAGTTCATTAATACTTAAATGTATGAAGAACTCGGCATAAATTTCAGTAATCATTTAACCTTCATTTAGGAAAAACCTTGAAAATATTCTTTCACTTAAGTTTGGATTTACTCAATTGTAACAATTTTTTATTAGATCCAAAGAAATGTATTTAAGTAAATATACTACCCTTTTTCTAGTAAATGAACTATTTACTATGGCTTTGAAAGTTGCTTACGACAGACATTGTCGCCAAAATTGCATTTCAGTAATCCATCTATCAGTACACTCAAAGGAATATGCCAGTAAAAGAAAGCAGAAAGTCTACTGAAAGAGCAGAAAGTCTACTGACTTCTTTCTGCAGCAGACTTTCTGCTGTTAAAAAAGTAATAGCAGATTTGTACAGCTGTTTGCTGTTTTTAGTAATATATGTGATACGCATATTGTCCCAAGCTAATATAAAAGAAAATTCGAGCTAAACTCGCTTATGAACGCTTATATATTTTTATATTTTAATTAACCACAGCCAATTTTAGCAGACTGCAAACTCTTTGCAGTGTAAATGGTGATGTAAGATTGCAGAAAACTGGTGTTATGCCAAAAAACAGCTGTAATAGCAGAAAAGTGTCTGCTGATAGGCAGCGGACAATCGCTGCTTTTATTAACAGACTCGTTCTCTAAGTGTAGAACTTTTTTAAATAGATGCTTGAAATTACATACATACATATCGAGGGCTTATATTCATAAGTGGCTATGAACAAAAACATAACTTTTCATGAGAGCGAAAAAACTGATTTTCTCCTTAATTTGAAGAGAAATTATTAATCATTCTTCTACAGTTTAATCTAATTGCTTTCGAAATTTCCTAGCATTCGCGGTTTCATGGTTCATAGCCACTTTTGTATGTTTAAATGTTGAAATAAGCACATAACCATTTATGCCCAAATATATAAATAAAATTTATTATAAACTCGATGACGTTTTTCATGAAATCTTGGCAATGTTGTATAGAAAACGCATTTTCTGTGATATACACAGCGAATTTAAAGATTCCAGCTTCATCAGTCAGATTGGTCGCTTGTAACATATATGTAGGCAGTCGCGAAAATTGATGAAAAATCCAAAATTCGCCGTTGCAATTCCTTATATTTTAACTTTCTTCATTCATAATTCTGAAGCTTTTCATACACAAATATTCCCCATGAAGTCAGCAATCACATGCCAAAGAAATATTTCAGTATTCTCAATATAATAAAAAGTTACGCCGGTTTTTCTAAAGATACTTTTCACAATTTTTGACTTTACAGCCACTATTTATCCTATTTTAGCCTGATAACTTGGGAATCAAAATGCTATTAACGCGATGATAGAATTTGATAGTACGATATGCCCTAAACCTAGAAAAATGTTTTAAACAAAATCGTTGTAGCAAATTATAACCTTCGGTTTTATGCTGCTCCATTGTTGAACTATTTTATTTATATTATTTTTATGTTCATAGCCACTTATGCAGTCACAACCTAACGTGCAAGGGGATAGCCAAAGCCGAAAATTAAAAAAATGGCTTTACAAAAAAATCTTTTCCAAATTTATATGACAAATGACATCCAAATCTGAGAATAGTTTGGCATCAAAAACTCATTTTCGAGAAAATGGTTCATAGTCACTTTTGAACATAAGCCCTCGATATATATTTTGAAGAACTATTACACAAAAACGATCAAATTCCTCGGCGATAAACCCTTCAGTCCCGCATTTTTTCTATGTTAAATGTAGAAAATTGGATATGCTTTTTGACAAAGTATGGGTCTAAATAGGATGTCTAATAAGTTTTGGGGGTTATTAATTTATATAGGGCATGAGTAACAGGATGTTTACTCAAAATCTTTATACACATATTCCGATAAAATAAAAAATATTTGGAAATGTTTCTTCATTTTAATAATCCTAAATATGTATAAATTCGAATAACAAATACAGTTTTTTTGAATTCGATGGAAAGCAAGAAGAAACAACTAGAAATTTTAATTCCAAAAAACCAAGTAATTGGTATTTTAGAGTTTCGTTTTCCTACGTAGATTCAAGTTACTGAATTTGTTGTTTCTCTTTTGAATAATACTTGTTACATACAGTGGCCGACAAAAGTCAACATACGACCCACATTTTTGCGATTTAGCGAGTTCCAAAACATATTTGAAAAAAGTAATGATGCGGTTTTGTTTGAAATTGTGTTTTATTCATATAACAATAACAAAATGCATTACTTCAATATAAACACAAAAGATATTAACAGAATACGCAGAAAAATCCTTGACAAAAGTCTACATACGGTTTGAGATGAGACATAAAAAATGCAATTTAAAGTGACAAAATAATACTATTATATAATTTAATATTTTGTTGGTCCACCATGAGCATCTACAACAGCCAGCAATCGTCTGGGCATTGATGCAACTAAGTTTTCCAATTCCGCAGGTGATATTTGTCGCCATTCCTCTTCCAGCTTGTTTTTTAGCGTTTGGGCGCTAGTTATGTGATGTTTTCGGATCCTACGTTGCAGAATCTCCCACACATGTTCAATAATATTCAGGTCGGGGCTTTGTGGCGGCGAATAAAGTTGTCTTGGAGCATGGTAAATCAGCCAATCTTTAACAAATTGGGCTGTGTGCTTCGGATCGTTATCTTGTTGGAAAATCCAGCGCTCTCCGAGGTTTAAATTATCGACCGATGCCTTCAGATTTTGTTCCAATATGGATTTGTATTGATAGCGATCCATGTTACTTCGGAAACCATTATTATTCAGACTTCTTTGAATTGTTCTTGGATGTACAATTGTATCCGACCTTTCTGCGAGTTGTTTGGACAACATTGTAGCATTCACTTTCGGGTTTTCATTAACTTCTTTTAAAATAAAGCTTTCATCTCGTCGACTAAGTTTTTTTGGACGCCCACTTCTGGGCTTATTTTCAACAGTACCCGTATTTTCGAAGTTTTTGCATATAGTTTGAACAGTTGATTTACTTAAATTAACCATTTTAGCTATTTCGCCTAAAGATTTCCTTTCGTTTCTGCATTTTATTACTAAATTTCGAATATCAGTTGCAATTTCTTTACGAGAAGCCATTTTCTCGGACTAATGTTTCTTGAATTATATTTATTTAAAGAAGAGCAAGCACAAGACAAATGACAATACAAATTTCGTCAATTCTCCTATAAAGTACATTATAAAAATGACGTAAAGCATGGGATGCTTTGTCGTATGTAGACTTTTGTCAAGGAGTTTTTGTTTATTTTGCCAATATATTTTAAGTTTATATTGAAGTAAAGCATTTTGTTATTGTTATATGAATAAAAAACGATTTCAAACAAAACCGCATCATTACTTTTTTCAAATATTTTTTGGAACTCGCTAAAACGCAAAAATGTGCGTATGTTGACTTTTGTCGGCCACTGTATGTACAAAAAATACTTACTTTGAAAAATATTTGACATAAGTGATAAATAAAACAAAAATATTAGTAAGTTAAAACTCATTTCATATTTTTTTGCAACTTTAAAGTAGATTTTAAAATAGAGACCTACACGCAGAGAAAAAATGCATTTCGTAGAAACGAAATTGTAGACACGTGAACATCGTTTTTGAGTTTCTTTTGTGGGAAAAATTAGTTTGTTTGCGGTAAACATGTCATCAGTTGTTGTAAATGAACAAAGAGAAATAAGTTTATGTATATCAAACAGTTTTCTTCGTTTGTCGAAATGGATTTGTATTATAATTGCAAACTCCCAAAACATTGGAAGTAACAGAAACCGTTGTTGTTGCATTTGTGATGAAAATAGGACACATCGTTTCAGATTTAGATACAGCTCCATAAAAATGTCCAATCGCAAATGTTACATCTTAGCGTACTACAAGCATCAAGCTAATAATTTGCTTTTATTAAGAATATTTTAGATTTCATTATGATATCATAGTGATTCTTATCTACACTTTTTTAAAATTACTAAACGATTTTGTTATTAAACTTCCAAACTTTTATTATAGTACACAATTAAAAGTTCATAAGATATTGCTCTAGTCGAATGTCAAGAAGTGGTATCGGTTAATTAAAATGAAACTTTTCCGAACAATTTCGTGTCCATTAGCGAAATTAGCATTGCACAATCTTGAAATTGGCACAATTCGTTTAGTTTGTTTGTATTTTCATAACCTTTGTCCGAAATTCAAGAAAGTGTCCACGATTTTTTATGTAATTTTCGTTTTTTCATGATTTTACTACAAAATTACCATTTCAGACGAGTTATTTTAAAAAGGTACACAACAAATGAAGAGAAATACCAAAACACAGAACCCTCTGGCAGAAATCTTTTATAATATGTGAAGACATTTCTACACACAAAAAATCAAAAATTACCCAGACTTCAAGTTCAGAATTCTTAAAGAAATCTTCAAGAAGTTTCTGCACAAGCAAAACAAAAATTCACTTGAAATTTCGTTGAGAATTCTGAACGGAATCTGCGGGATATGCAGAACTATCTTACTCAAGAAAAAATCTGAAGATTTGGTTTGCTGGGAATGTACGGTCATTATGACCATGACATTTTAATTACTAACACGCGTCCGAATTTCACAATTTCAATACAAAAGTTGCATAGCAACTCCGGGGGCATCAAGCTACGATTATTGTTGTGAACGACATGTGTCAAATGATGATTTCCCATTAAATCTCCATTGTATCGATAAGACGGCTAATCATTTGGAATTCTGACAAAGGCTGACATTTAATATTATGGCCAATAATGCCAAGCGTTCTCAAAATGCTCGAAGATTTTCCACAGATTGTTTTAAGATTGGTGCTAATTTGAAATTTTCTATATACATACATGCAGACATACATATGTTTTGTATTTTAAACAGGATCCATTCGAAATCAGATTATACATACATACGTACGGACATACGAAGAAAATTCCCAAATGGTTTAAACTGAAAAAGGAAATGGAAAACAAATGTATCCCGTAGAAAATATGATTATGCGGAAGTCGGACATTGGATGCAGAATGGTTACGGGCCAGTACAAAACAAGTCGATTTAATGTTTGTTGCTATTGTGGTTTTGATGATTTCATTTCTTGTTTCCGAATACGAATGCAAGTGACATTCTGTCCATTTGTCGTTTCATGATGCGAAGATAGTCGATGAACAGGAATTTATGGAGAAATTGCACTTCAAAAGTTCTAGATAATTGCGAAAACAAAACCTATTGATGTCTAAAAGTATTATGGTGTTTCTAGGCCATTCACTTTCGGAATTGATATAACTGATATGATATGTTGCAATTGAAATTGAGGACCATTTAAACTTTTAAATTAGAATCGGCTATAAAAAAGTACCGATTATTTTTCAAATATCTGGTTTTATTGGAAAATTTTGAACTTTGTTATTTAATAATGGAACTCAATATCATTCATATGATACGACTGGCTCGGCAGTAACTCAGCGATCAACCCAATTTTTCAAGACAGCCCAAAATCCACACCAACCAGTGACTCGTTGTGGATGCATTGGCTTCTCAATAGTTACGTGTGGGTTCTCTGAACCCCGTATGCGGCAATTTTGCTTATTGACATAGCAACAGGAAAATTTTGAACATAAATTTCTTACAGCTTCCGTTACTCACAACTTTGGAAGTAAGTTTTTAATAATTCGCAATTTTTTCGAGCGTATAGAGTCAAACTTTGGAAATGTTAAACATAAACGTGAAAATAACAAGTAAGGAAAGGCTAAAGTCGGGCGGGGCCGACTATATGATACACTCCACTTTCTATCGGAATACAATTCAATTCAGTAAACAAGTGAAAACGGGAAAATTTTTTGTATGCTTCCTAATCATAGGCTAATATGACCTGGTCCAACTTGTCACATCGAGAATAATATTTGTATCGGGACTATATCCAAACATGGAATGAAGTGACTAACTTTCACAATACGTTCTTCCAGTTGAAGTATAACGTGTTATGCTCAATTTTAAGAAATTCTCTGAAAATACGCGGTTTCTGGGGGAACGAAATTTGTATCATAGCTATATGTAAATCTGAACCGATGTGACCCATTTTTACCAGTTGAAATATAAGGTGTTTTGCGAAATTCTATAGCGGAAAAATTCAAATTGGGAGCGAAATTTGTATGGGAGCTATATATAAATCTGAACCGATCTAACACATTTTTACCACAGGTGTCTCTAAAGAGTGATTTTTTTGAGGTTAGGATTTTCATGCATTAGTATTTGACAGATCACGTGGGATTTCAGACATGGTGTCAAAGAGAAAGATGCTCAGTATGCTTTGACATTTCATCATGAATCGTCTTACAAACGAACAACGCTTGCAAATTATTGAATTTTATTATCAAAATGCGTGCTCTGTTAAGAAAGTTCATTGCGCGCTTCCATTTTATGGTCAGTTTAATCGACCCACTGAAGCGGCTATTCGGGCTATTGTGACTAAATTTCGCACCAAATTTACATTGTTGGACATTAAACCACCAACACGCTTACGTAGAGTGCGAACTGAAGAAAAATATCGCAGCTGTATCGGCCAGTGTTAATGATGACCACCAATTTTCGATTCGTCGCCGTTCGCACCAATTGGGTCTCTGTTACTCAAAAACGTGGAAATGCCAAAATTGGACTAAGCGGATGGACCACCTAAGACGCAGCCGCGGTCAACATTTAAATGAAATTATCTTCAAAAAGTAAATGTCATGGACCAATCTAACGTTTCAAATAAAGAACCGATGAGATTTTGCAAATTTTATGCGTTTTTTTTTTTTTAAAGTTATCAAGCTCTTAAAAAAATCACCCTTTAGTTGAAATATAAGGTGTT